>JAHHFK020004981.1:0-192237 GCA_024533555.2 Aedes koreicus
TTTCGCTGTTTGTTATTGGTGCGGCTTTCATCTTACTGCCGGAACTCGTGTTTCCTACGTCGATGATTTGAAGATCTACAAGGTGATCGCGTGTATCGAGGACTGTGCCAAAAAGCTGACTTAAAGTAAATTGGTACGCCCCTCACGCGCCGCTAGCACGCCTCTAATGTTGGGAATCAAAAATCTTTCACAGTGGTTTGTTAACACTTCTACACAGAAAAAAAGCGTTCCCGAAAATGAAAACGGACCGTGAACTAGTTCACGTTTTCAGGATTTTTCCCTTTAAACGTCATTTAGATCATGATAACGTGATTCAGTTCACGGTGTATTTTTGCTTGTTCTCGAATTCATGACTGCAGTTCACGGATTTTTTCCGTGTATAGAGGAACAACTGGTGCAAGTTTGATAAGTCGGTCGCGTTAAGAAATAACGTCAAATGGAACTTGAAAGAAGAAAACATATTGTGCAGAAAAATGTACCTGTAACCTTGTAAATCCGGTGTGGTCCGATTCCAAGCTGCACACTTAGAAAAAGTCATGTAAATTTAAGTCTACATGGAGGCACATAAAGTGAGCGGCATGACAGCATGACATGACAGCAAAAACTAAAATTGAAAGTTTACATGCCATGACGTAAATTTGAGTTATGATACACAAAATTAGATTTTCTAAAATAACCCATCGTTCACGTAATTTGAAATGCATTGCTCTGCCTACTCTTGATCATAATTAATTTACATTAATTAAGATTCAAAAATCGATTCTTAAATATTAAAGCTTTTACTTTATCCGCCTATGGCACGAAAGGATCACAGATAAAAAGAAACATTGAATTTTCTGCGTTATCTAATGCACATAAAGGGAATGCTAGATTTGTCAGAAAATAATGGGATATTTCATGTAAAGTTAAGCCAAATAACGCCTGAATCTAGCCTGTTGTATGAAAGATAGCGAACATTGTTGTATGGCGCATGAAAGATTGCAAACAATTTCGTTGTTCACGCCTCCTCTGGCTTGGAATTAAACGAAGGTAAATTTTACGCGCTTGTTAAAATTCATTATTTTTTTCTGTGATCATCAACTGGGGAAAAAGTACTCCATTTTTTAGAAATTATGATCATCACAATAATATACCGCAATGCACTTTAAATGCGCATTTAAAATCCATTTCAGACTTTGTGAAGATGCAAAAAAATTGTTCGTTCAATGATTTAGATGGCCAGAAAATAAACATCCTTGTGGGCATGTGTTACGTCTCATGTTGAATAATTCCCAAAATGTCATGTAAATTTCTGTCCCCTGAGACCGACACATGCAAGCGTCCTTTTGCACATAAGAATGAGTTGAAAGAGATGAGAAAATAAATCCAATCAAACCCATTTTTCATACAATTGCGTATGTGTTGGTTTCATGAGACATAATTTTACACGAAGTCTTTGTTTACGTTCCCGAACTTTTTACAAACATGAATTACGTCTCGTGTAAAATTCATAATTTCTAAGTGTGAAGGTACAACGCCAACTTTCAAACGGTGCGGAACAGCCTTACCAGAGAAGGATACAGTCGTACAAAGCCAGTAAACAACATAACCGGCACATGAAGCAGAATTACGTGGCCAAAAAGCGTGCAAGACTCTTGTACGACCGTGTTTTGACGAAACACAAGGACTACACTTCGATCGATGACGAAACATACGCCAAACTCGATTCTGGTCAAAAATTTTACATCGCGACTGGACGCGGGGATGTGCCGGAAAGATTCAAGTTCATGTTTGTCGACAAGTTCGCGAAGAAGGCCATGGATCTGGCAAGCGATTTGCAGTATTTGGGCTTTTCGGCTTTTGCTTTTTCACAAACTTCCATTGCAACAATTTCTACCAGAAAAAACTATAAGGGACAGCCCATTGGGGTTGTACACAAAGTTGACGTAGGACTACGTAGCAATGTGTAATGAATTTTATTATTATTATTATTATTAATTGCCTGTATTAGAATTGAGGCTGCATTGATCAATTGGATCAAGAAGCCTTGCCGAAAATCAGTGTATAACACACGACCGGTTTATGTAGACAAAGTTGAACCGCTTGATGCATTGTCTGGTTCAACATGGTAGATTAGTTTCGTTCGTTTCGTAGAGCAACATTGATAAGTGGGTGCTGTTCTAATGAGACGTTGGATCGGCATGGATAAGTAAGTATGTAAGAAAATTCTATGATTTGCTCTTTACAAATATTTTGGCGGTGCTAGACTGCATTTAAATATTGGTATGATAAAAGGGCAACGGCTGTGCTAGCAGTGGTGATTGTGTTGATATGATCGACTAGCTGGAGACCGTTATCCTTATCGCGATATAGATTGTTGAAAGATATTTTTGAACATTGAATTGACAGTTCCAACTGATTGAAGCAATAATCTCAAAAATCTATCGAGAAATGATTAAGTTATTATCGTTCAAAATGTTTCAAATATTCGTGATGGTCGCTATTTTTCAAATTTTCATTTCACCTCTACCCTAGCCGATGGACGTAGTCTAGGTCAAAATAGCGTGGTTGTTCGTAGACCAGCATAAGAAAGTAAGTATGTGAGAAAATTCTATTGTACACTCTTGAGAAAGCATTTGGTGGCTCTGAAAAGGGCCGTGTGGTTTGAATGATGATACGGACACGGTCGTATTTGCTGCAATGGTTGAGAGAGTCATGATCTTTATGGCATGAAATATAGTTGACGACCTGTTCGAAATATGAATTTTATATACAAGTACATACAAGGTTTCCTTAAGGAATATGTAACGGTATAAAAATCATTATGTTAATTGGTCATCAATTCAAACGACAGTTTTTTTTGCAAGAATTCAATAAACTCTTAGTAACTTCTCCAAACGTTTGAAAGTCGACTTTAAACTCATGCTATTATTTAAAATAGCTTAAAGATTTATTCGCTCCGTTTACTGCTCTGATATTTCGCAGCCATATTCTGCGACATTTCACTTTCTCTTTCAAACACTTTCTCAAACATATTTGATTCCTATTGCAAGGTAGGGACTCTATCCAACGCACTGAAACGAACAGAAACACTTTCAAGCACTGATTGGGTTTTGAGGAGAAAATTTCCAAATTTGAAAAACTTTTTATACACTGACACAGTTTTTTTTTTGTTTTCTCCCCTACGGGGGGGAACGACTATGATGATGTTGTTTTTGAGAAGGAAATAATCTCTCATCACACGTGAGGCTCTAGGAGTAGACGGCACTTTTTTTGCTAGAACAAAGTTGTTAAGAGAAAGTATTGATAGTTCCGTTAGCGCACGGCAGGCTGTGAAGATTGAATAGAAGTAGCTTTGAAAATTGAGCGGAGGGCATTGCGAGGTAGAATTTCGAAACAAGCACACAATCTTTTGCCAAGCATCCCCTGCGGGGTAGGTCAAGGCAGGAACGAATGCACCACCTTGACTGGCAAAAGAATGTGCGCTTGATCGTGCTCATATACTACCGATAGCTTAAATGGTTCTAACGAACTGTCTATTCGTACCCCCAAATCCCCTACATGGGAGAGAAACTATCTCCCGCTCATTTTGGGTTTTAATTTTGGCATACGACTTTTGCTCTACCAAGCATCCACTCGTCGTCTATGACTTATGTTGGGGATTTGGGGGTACGAATAGATAGTTCGTTAGAACCATTTAAGCTATCGGTAGTATATGAGCACGATCAAGCGCACATTTTTTTGGCGGGGAGGGGGGGTATCCTTTCGGTCTTGTTTGTGGAAAAAAAGAGGGCCCCTTGGGGGGGGGCGGGGGGGTGGGGAATTTTTTTTCTTAAAAAAAAAATTTTTTTTTTAAAATAATATGTGTGTTGAAGGAGAAACAGGGAGACGGGGGGGGGGGGAAAAAAAAAAAAAATTTTTTACGATTTTTTTTAAAAAATATTTTAATATTTTGTTTTTTGTGGGGGGCCAGGATTTAAAAATTAGGTAGGTGTCATGCGGATACAATGAACAAACTCCTATAATAATTCAGTATAACACTCTTTCAAAATCAGAATAGTAGCCCTGAAGAGATCTTTTTGTGTGAAATACATCATATAATAGTTAAACACAGATGGTTCTACCCCGAAAAATGCCGTTCTGCCTGTATAGACATAGTGATTGCGGATTTTTAACACTCAACTTTGCGTCTTATCTACATTATCTACATATGAATATCGATATCATCTTCAAACATATCAATATCATAATCAAATACATTTATATCATCTACATATATATCGATACAGTCTTCATATATACATCAATATCATGACCATATACAGCTATATATATATCTATATCATCTAGATATATTTCGAAATCATCTACATATCTATCTTTACATATACATGTACATCATATCGTGATATGACTACAAACTGGATCATACATGTTTCCCTCCAAATTTGATAAATTTGCCACGAGCTTGGCATAGCACACGACTGCATTAAAAATGGCAGTCCAGCCAGCCACTCGCTAGCGACAGCCGCTGAGTCATCATTCTGGCTGGTTGCTTGCCGCGTACCCTCCTGCAGGGTATATGCAACCGCCAGCTGCCAGAGCAGTACTGGCCCATTGCCGCTCTGCACAGCTCCATTGCTTTATATAGTGCACTGCTGCATGTTAGATGTTCCTTACTTAAATTTGAAGTCTGTGATAGGAAATTACTGTGCATTTAGTAAATTGACGCTAAAAAATCGGCATTATAAGACATCACCTTATAATTCAGTTAATTTCAATAGTTGAATGTTAAAAATTAATAGTTTTAAATATTGAAATCGAAGCGTAGAAAATTTCCCGATCGATTGGTGTAGAAATTTTGTAAATCAATCGTGGAATGACTTAGTTATTAACGTTCAAAACCTATATATTTTTCGTGACGCTTTAAAGTTTTGCAATTCGAACGTGTACCCCAGTATTGAAAACACAAACGTAGTCCTAAGTCAAAAATCAGAGAGCTATGTGAAGCTACAGGACAATTTTCTCATTCCATTTGAATACTATGGTCAATCCTTCAACAAGATAACGCTGCTATTCACGTGAGCAAGGAGTCTTTGGCATGGTTTTTCGAATGAAACATCCAGGTTAACTGGCCATCTTGTTGCCCACAACGTAATCCTATTGAAAATCTCTGGAGGATCCTGACTAGCTGAGTTTACAGTTTTGAGACCATTCAGCTGTTATAAACATGCATAGGAGTCAAGTGGTGATAAATTCCATCGGAAATATTGGAAAAAACCAATACGGATTTATGTAACAATTCTGAAAGATAGTAAAATAACCATTTACTAATATCTGTTATTTCTTGATTAAAATTTCTTCTTTGAAAACAACTATTGGAAATATAATAAGAACCTTTCAAAGTGTTTTGCAAATAGCCTTAAAATGACCAAACGGTCAAAAATGTATGTGCTTCCAGGAAATGACCACCACTGTGCAAGCCTGAAAGTGGCCAACCAACTGCATTGTATATACCGCAAATGTGATACTGTCAAATGCGCCGGATTCAAATGAATTGATTCAAACCATGCTACATTTCATTAATCTACAAGGGAGAGTAGGACGCGTGAACATATTCTTCGATTTTTGTTAAATTCAATACTGATTGGATAAATTCAAAATATTATTTGGATCTCACCCAATTATTATCCGAAGTTTGAAGTAATCCTATAATGTGATCTGGATTCAGATAAGTTTACACAAACACGTTCGGCAATGCCATAACCAACGGTTTCCGATGTGAAAATATTTCCTTGTTCCAGTTGACGTCCAAATTTTTCCACAAACAACATAATTAATTGTTCTTTCGTTGGATTTCACATCAACCAAGGTATCACTCGTGGTGAAGTGAACAAAGCACGCCGTTGTTTTCATTTCCATCCAAACATATTCCAGTTCGGCCTCAGGCTGATCGTCTTTATTTTCATGTTTTATAAATTTCCTGAAACAAATCAACCAACATTGATAGCTATAAAAACACGTCCGAGCGATGGAAGAGCATACTTTGATCTTCAATACAAACTTTTGTTATCCAGGTCAAAATTATTTTATTTTCTCCAGCTCGAGTAACTATTAAATTTGTATTGCAGAATTAACAATAAGAGTTTAAACGATAAAAAATGTCTCAAACTCACTATGCAAAAAAAGTATGCCCGCTGACAAGCACAGCCTACTCGTTTTACATCAACCCGAAAATATCATTAATGACAATTCGACACCTAACCACCCTCTTTCCCTTTACTCTATTTTCAGTTAAATTCCTCCGTGAAGTCACACCATACTTCCGAAAAGCCAGCATCATCTCCGAGGTGGGCTGGGAGCTGCAGCGCGCCTTCCTGTGCCCGCTTGGTCCCGGAGCATCTTCTCCTCCAGCCGCAGCCCCCCGCAGCCCACCCCGTGCCGACACCCGCTACATCCCCCTGCAGTTGACCCATCTGGCACGGAATCTTAAATACCACGACGCCGGTAAGTGTTAACGGCCTTCTGTTCGGTTCCCCACCGCAGCAAACAGCCTCGGGGGAGGTCCTGTCCCATTAAATATGTGTACAAATCAATCCCATTTTTGAATCACTGAACCGTCCATGCGGGTTTCGACAACTTTTACTTTTGCAACTGAGAAACCAATTTCCACCGAACCATTCCGGTGCGTAATCCGTTTTGAGCCCTGAGGATATTAATCATTTCTTTCCGTCGGACGACCATTCTTCAGAACAAGAAGGGAAAGTAATCCAATGATCCGTGCCTGACGTGTGGCCAACCCCGCTTCCCGGTCAACCAGCAACTCCAATCAATCAATCCAAAGCTTAATCACGTTGTCAAACATAGCATTGTCATCATTGTCAAAATTGATATCTTCCAGCGTCCTTCCGGGGGTCGCAGCCTCTTCCTTCGAAATCGTTCGAGTTAGGTTCAATAAGCTGACGAGGCTGGATAGAAGAAAAACGGAAAAACGCCGGCTATCAACAGGAAGCAAATTTAATCAGACTCCTTCAATTTTCCCGTGCGCCAGTTTCGATTTTCCGCGTTCGTCAAATTGCATGGACTTGGTGGTGGTTTTCATTTTTACCCTCGCTTCGGAGCAATCATTTTCCATGGATGTTGCGACGTTCAGATCTGCCCGGTCGAATTTGGAATCCAATCAACTAACAAGTCGACGATGGGTGGCACCTAAATACATGTATTCGATACCGATTGATGGCTCAGCAGGCGATGAAAGGTCAAACTTGTTTACCGCAACCGGGTTTTCCATGGGATCATTATTGTGCCACTCTGATAGGGGAGAGGCGTTGGAAATCAATTCTGGAAATTTCAAGATCAGTTTGGCTGAACATGACTGATTTCTAACCATTGGTTGGTTTGGACGTGCCACTTAGATTGAAACCGGAATAATGTTCATATTTAGCATTGAATTTTGCAACTTGGATTATATATTTTCCAAGACTCATTCGTAGTGACACTCCAAACTTCCCTTCAATTAATTTGCAAATTGAAACCTTCCTACACTCAGTCCACACCCACAGCAAAGTGCATTCAATGCATCATAACTTCACAGAACCCTTCATGGGTGGATCCGTCGCTCGGAGTGACTCTATTACACCACCCGGAACACCCCCAACACCTTCAACCACATACATTTGTGCTGCTACCGCACATCCCTGGAGGGGAAGATCACAAAAATGTAATCTTCCCGGAAGCTGCATAGCTAAAACATTATAAATATTTATTGCCATTTACGTTTCATATCAAACCGGCTCAGCAGCAGCAGCAGTAGCAATTCTGTAACTACAAGTGATAGAGCTTGCAGTAAAGTAGTTTTCCACCGCACACCCACCCACACACACACCGCAAAGTCGTCAGCAGCAGCCAGAGCGCACCCACTTTTCCATATATTTCATATTTTTATTTGACTTCTCTGAATGGGTAAAAGTAGCATTCCCGCTGCATAGTGAACACTTGAGAGAGCACTTAGTCAGCTCATGGCCAAGTATCATCTCTTCACCTTTATTTCCCACTGGAGAAAATGGAAGCTTGAGAGACACGAGGGGGTTCGCCGTTGTTGGATCGGAATTTCTTGCCATCGCCACTGTTCGGATTTGACTACAATCTACAAATATTTGTAGACTGAAAAAGGGGCACCCCTAACCCCATGTAAGAGTGCGGTAAAACAGTGGAAAATACCGAATGAGCTCAGCATGAAGGTTTGGCAGATTGAGAAATAAAAAATGAGTGTACTGTTATATTTCTGGTTACCATCGCAGCTCGCTCGGTGTACCTCAGGAATGCTTCTAGCTGTTTACTATCATCTTCGTCGCAATTTGCGGCATCCTTTTTTTCCCTGCTCTTTCAAAATCCATCCCATCCAACTACACCATCGGGAGGATTATTTATGCTGCCAGTCGAAATCATTCCAGAGCTTAGTCCGGAGGCGAAGGTCGAGGAGGTTCCTCGACTTGGCTCCGTTTCATTGCACACACCTAGCAGCATCCACAACGTTACGTTGATTACTTCTTTCATATCGGTTAGAGTTGCAGTTGAGAGAGGTGCAGGTGGATGTGCAATTGCGGCAGGATAGCTGCTTTCAAGTCAAATGGGTGCCATTTCTGAAAGTTTTATCAGTAAGCTCGACCTGGAGAGACGAGGGTCCGAAGAGCTGTCACAGCTCACCACCAGGAAGCACTCACACATACACATACACACAAATACTAACACCCGAGTGATCTCAATTACGCTCGGAACGATGGAATGCGCCTTTTCTACGGTGTCTTCTTTCTCGGAGGAGCTTTTAGGAGGATAGAACATCTCAATCGGGCCGCAATTGCAATTGCCAAGTGTGCCTTTTATGATGGGATTGGAGAGAAAAGGACTATTTTTTATAGTTTAAAAGAGTAGATTTGTCATTTATCACTTCAAAACAGAACATTCAGAAGCAGCTCTTTTCACTCATTTACGCGTTGACTCAAAGAAATTGGAACTAGCAACTAGATGAAGTGCTCAGGTCTAACTTTTGCATTAAACAATATCAGACCAGTTTCAGAAGAAACATTAATTTAAATGGAATAGGGTAGGGAATGGCTTAATCAGGGGTCACTATTTTAATCAGTTGTTGGGAAATAGGTCTATAACTCCTACATTTTCCAAATTATTTCACTTTTAATTATACGATCATACGCTTTATCTATACTGGGCCAATGATTCGATGTATGAATCATGATCGATTTCCAATTTATTACTGCCATTTTGAAGATTTTAAATACATCATCTAGAAACCATCAGTTTCTGACCTGCTGAAGAAGTTCGCTCAAATGTTGCCTTTGTGTATTTTGCATTTGCATCGCGTGTACCGGAGAGCATGTCTTCATCAGCTCTCTCTCACAACTAGGCTTGTTGCCAGAATGTGATGTTGAACATTTAGTTAAATTTATTTTTTTGTGGGGGGGTGGAGACCCTGTGTCTCCTGGGTGTTGCTTTTTGGGGGAAGTTGATTTTTTTTTTTTTTTTGAAAATTGGAAATCGTTTTTTTTTTTTGGTTTTTTCCGGCCTTTTGGGGTGGTTTTTTGTTTTTGTTTTTTGTGGCCTTTATTGGGGCACTCTTTTTTGAAAAAAAAAATATTTGGGGGGGGGGCGATAGATCTTAATTATAAAATATTGTTGGGTTGGGGGGGGGGGGGGGGGTTTGTTTTTTTTTTTGGGGGGGGCCCTTTTTTCCTTTCTTTTTTTGTTACTGTGGCTGGGGCGCAGCGGTGGTGGGGTGTCGCGGCTTCTTGTTTTTGTTTTTGTTTTTCGTCGGTGTGGCTGTGGGTTTGGTGTGGGTGGGTGTGAGGGGGTGGGGTAGGTCTGTCTTAGCAGGGATGCCACATATACAGATTTATCTGTAATCATACAGATTTTTCGCAGTTTTCGGATACAGAATTCTGTATGTACAGATTACAGATTTTTAAAAAAAAATACAGATTTTACAGATTTTTGAAAAATCCTCCCTTGCGTTGCATTTTTTTAATGTGTAAATATCCATATTTGGAAATCTCAATGACCCGCGTACAGAGTATGTCAGATGTTTATCAACCGGAAGAATGGCTGCTTCGAATGCATCAATCAAATTAATCTCGGTGGACAACATCCATGTCAATTCTGTGTTCGAACTTCATAAGCATCGGTTAAGTCCCCTTTGGTGGATAGCATCAATCTTTGCAATCAACAGGTATGTTCTTGTATGTCCATACTACTGAATAACTTGATGAACCCACAAGAAATTATGCTACCGCAGGTCCTCAATGATAACAGGGGGATGGACAATTTGTAGTCAATCCAAGTAACCTCGGTGGACAGGATTCATCTCAAGAATTAGCTGGTATGGGCTATTTCTTTTCATATCTGATTTGAATACTTTGATTCTATGGTTTGATGTGTAACCAAGTTATTGCATTGGTAGCGATCAATGCACAAATTAAATTTATAATCTTATTCCACAGATTTAGGGTAGTTTTTTTTTTATTTAGTTGAAACAATAAAAATTAAACCAACGAACTGATTTGAAGAAAGATATATTTTGCTTTAAGCGGAGCACTGCGTTATTCGAAATATTTTTAAGTATCGATTCTATTGAAAATGTCATTATCTACCATAAGAAAATATTTGGTTGATTTACCACAGGGTGTTGTTTTCAGTGTGTATTATAAGATTCTTGGAACTGTTAGTTATATTTATAGAAGTTCTGAGAAAATCACAGTAATTCGGTGGAAAATTGTTCTTTCACCATCTATACGGAATGTTGTTTTTTTTTCATTGATCTTTTCGTAAAATGTATCGATTTCACAGGAGAATATGTAAAGTTTTCGTTTGCAGATCAACTTCCGTTTTTTTTTCCACAGAATTCTGTGATCTCTACACACCAAATCCTAATTTTGATATTAAGAAAAAAAAATTTCGGCTTTGATCAGTAAATTCGAATTTTTTCTGAATGATCTGTAAAATTTCTTCAATTTATAGATATCCGTCAAAGAACTGCCAGTTTTCAGCAAATCGTTTTAAAATATTACTGAATATTTGTATTTATTTTACAGATGTACTTTGTAAAGAAATAAACTATCATTGAAAATCCGCAATTTAGTAAACGCTTTACCGATTTTCAGTAAAACCATAATAAATACTGACGCAAAATGTGAAAATCACTGGAATTCAGTAATCATTACTGAACGCGAGTGTGTAAATCACACCTGTCAAACCTCTGCCATTTTCACGGGCTCAAGCGGTGGCAGCTGATCAAAATATTTTTTTTTATTCTTTCCATTGATTTTCTGAACGAGTCCCTTTCTGTGTGTTTTTTTTTTTCCTCTCTTCGGGACATAAACCACTGCGACCAGTAATTTGATCTATTGTAGTATATCCCGTATCCTTTGTTTAGTGCATGTCGAGTTACTTCATCACTATTGAGAAATGATGAAGTATTCGGTGTTGTTACAGTTGTTATTGTACGTTTTGTTGGCAATGAATCGAGTTTTATGGAAAGTTTCCGCTATTTAAACCCTTTGTGAGCGACAGTACTCTTCAAAGGCGCGCCCCTTTATCCGTCAAAACCGGATTCATTGCAAACAAAACAAACAATGACTCCGATACTGACCATGCATCAGAACCCTAGTGATAACCAATTCAAACTATAGAACATCAAATAGAAAAATGAGAATTCACATAAATGAATACTAACCATGTTTCTCTTATTCCAAGCTCATCCTCGGTGGCTCAATCCCAGTATTGTCACTTTTCACAAGACATAAAATGTAATAAGGACTAATATATGTTCCTTTGATTACAAAAACAAATATGTTCCCTAGTTTGAATTAATTCAGACTGGGGTTCGGTGGTAGATCTGATACCCCGTAACGCACCACGAAAAGGTGATCTACCAGCGTTACGGGTCTGCCTTTCTGTGTGATATCAGACTTATTTGCTAGCGTTCAAACGTAGGCAACAACAGATGTTTCTAAAATCGTTAGCTGTCAATGATCCTCAACCAACTCCTAAATGCATCGGAAGCCATGACGTCGTTCACTGTATTGATGGTGTCAACAAAACTGTCTGCGTCGCTGAGCCATTCATGTTTATCCCCATAATCCTAACCTTGCAGCTATTATTTCGGAATCCTGAGACCAGATCTCATCAGGCGCTTGAGAAAACAGCTCATCCTTCATAGGAATCTTTTATGAGAAAAATGATTATTTAAAAAAAAAAAAACACCATAAAGCGTTTAAAAGAGCAGGAAAAAACAAAATTTAAATTGATAATTTTGTAAATTTAACCGAAATTCAGTATTGATTGATTTCAGTAATATTTGGTAGCTATCGTGCTTCCAATTTCACAGTTCTTTACTGCACTCAAAAATATCGACACGTTGTTTTCACGTGAAATTTGACTTAACTTCCTCCTGAACACGTAACCAAATCTTCTTCAGTAAAATCAGGTGAACATTACGTGTCCAGTGAATTGTACGTGAAAAATCACGTAACATCTATGTGATTTTCACGTAGAATGTGAATTTACGCGGAAATCACGTAGCTCTTACGTGAATTCCACGTGTTTATTACTGATTTTGGCAGTGGACGAAAATTATGTGCGTTTCACGTGAAAACAACGTGTCGATTTGTTTGAGTGTGTATATTTTACTGATTTTCCATGTCGATTACTGAGTTTTTCAGTAATTTTCTACCAAAAGTCCTTCGTGAATCGACCAATATTTCAATCGCGTACAACAAACCTTGTTAACCAGCTCACGTTTACTCACACATTTACTTGGCAAGATGATTGGGTGTTGTTGGCTGAACTCGACTCCTGATGCCTGTAGCCGGCCTCCTAAACGAACCAATCCGGTGGTGTCCAAAAACTGTTTCATTATTGTTATTAAACTGCTAGTTTTGTCTGAAGATAGTTGATTAACCTCTGTTAAAAAATGTTGCTGCTGAATCATTCTTACATACTTTATTGCTCGCTTTATTGTGTGCTTGTTTTTATCCAAGGTGAGATGTCCAACAGTTCAATCCGATTTGTTAGATAAACAGTTTCGTTTGAATCGTAAGCCATATGCCATGACTCTTAGCAGTTTGGTAAAACCATAGACTAACTCTAAGACCAGTAGGTCCCGAACAAATACGATTTTTTTCTTGGCTCAGTCAGTACTAGCACATCGGTCCCAAGCTTAATAATATGCCCCTAATAATGAACTCACACGAACACACTCTCAAATATTCTGTCAAAATAACACAGCAAATCAAAACAAAGGCGCAAATATGTAAAGTTAAGTGCAGGCTTCAAGGTGTACTTCGGACCAAGGGGTTCTACAACAGTGAACCAATTTCAAAACGCTAGTTGCATATTGATGGTAAAACTGGAGTATCTATCAACCATTTCATAGTTCCGTTCTTCTACCACTGCTAGTGGTCGTTGATCAACCGACACTATAACAGCTCCTCCAGTAGGAAGTGCATCTGCCCATCAAATTGTACTTTTACGTGAAACGCACGTAATTTTCGTCCATTGCCAAAACCAGTAATAAACACGTGGAATTCACGTAAGAGCTACGTGATTTCCGCGTAAATTCACATTCTACGTGAAAACCACATAAAATATACGTAATTTTCACGTACAATTCACTGGACACGTAATGTTCACCTGATTTTACTGAAGAAGATTTGGTTACGTGTTCAAGTGGAAGTTACGTGAAATTTCACGTGAAAACAACGTGTCGATTTTTTTGAGTGTAGGTATAGAGTTGGTTCAATAAGTGCGGCAAAGAATTTAATCGCGTAAAGCATTTGGTTCAAATGCGATGCACGCAAAGTTATTTTTCAACCTGTTTTAAACCAGGCACCAAATAGTGGTTAAATTGACAATACAGATTTTTTTTACAGATTTTCAACAGCCGGATACAGATAAAAAAGATTTTTGGATATGAAAATACAGATTGACCATGAAAAAAATGTGGCAACACTGCCTGCTAGGAGACGAGTTTGTGATCGTAGCAATCGACATGTTTTGGTTGATTGTTTTCGAGAGCGGCTGGGTAAAACCAAAGAGCGGGTTGAAGAAATTGGCGTTGCCACCCAACCCAAAACCGGCCTATTTCCTTTCCCCCCCCCCCCCACCCCACAAAACCCCACCAAAAAAAAATTGTAGTTTAATGACCATTTGGAAGAGCAAAAAAAAAAATTTTTTAATCAGAAAGCAACCCGCGTGCGTTAAAAAACATACACGATGGAACCCCCATATGGCAAGAGCCATCGCCCCCACCTCCACACACACACACTTTGGGTTTGCTCCACAAAAAATTCAAATTAATCCCCTTTCCTGCGTGGAATATTTTTGTAATAGTTAAAAAAAAGTAGAAAAAAAATTTTTAATTTGTTTACGTTTTTTTTGAACACTCTGAATTGATCAACTAGTGCTCATTTCCACAGAGCAGGTAATTTTTCGTCCTCTTTGTTTACCTTTTTGAAGCCAGGATCTGCTTATTATTTTCTCACAAAAAACTGTATTTCTACTTCCCGTAGCCACCTGAACACTATCTCCCTCTCGAGGTGATCGGTACTCCATCGGTGATTCGAGCAGTTCACTCACGACGACGACGACGGCGACGGCGTGATGTGGTGATGTGGTTGAAGCTTGTAGATAGAAGGTCGCAAACGAAGGTTTGGATGCAGACAATAGCCATGGGTAGTTGATATGGATCAACAGCCTTTGTTGTCTGTCGATCAGCTGTTACCGAGACGGTGATGGATTGTCAGGGTTGTAGTGCTCCGGGTGGTTCATTATTGTACATCCTCACCCACCCAGAAAGAATTTCTGAAACGAAAATAAAAATCCTCTTCGACAGGATGGGAAGTTTGGGAAGGATATGGAAGGTGGTTTTTACACTATTGCATCGGATTCTTCTTCATCCCGGTTGTTTGGGAGTGGTAAAATGCAAATTTTCTCCACAGGACGTTTAAGTTCTCCGGTGGCAGTTTTCAGGGTCACGACTCGTACAACGTTATCCTCGCCTGGGTGTACTGCAACAATTCTTCCCATTTTCTATCGCGTAGGTGAGCTATTTTCATCCTTGATGACGACGAGCTTGTCTATTTCCACAGGAATCGCCGGTTTCCATCGCTTTGTTCTAGCTTGCAGCTGACTAAGGTATTCTCGCCGCCATCTAATCCAGAAATGCTGTACCTTTTGTTGTATCAATTGGAACCTATTTAATCGATTCATTGGGATGTTTGTGACTTCGGAATCGGAAAGGGCATGTAACGATGATCCGACCAGAAAATGCGCAGGTGTCAAGGCTTCATAATCGTTTGGATCATCCGACATAGCTGTCAAAGGACGGGAGTTTAGACAAGCCTCAACCTGTGTTAGAAGTGTGGAGAAATCTTCCGATGAAGCTGGAATTTCCCCAATAACCCTGATAAGATGGGTTTTGGCTGATCGGACTGCTGCTTCCCAGAGTCTTCCGAAATGTGGCGCACTGGGTGGATTAAAGTGCCAGGTAAATTTATCCCTTGCCAACTCACGAGTGATTCGATCTCGATTAGCTTGTTCCTTGCACCAAGAAAGTTTGTGCCGTTGTCGGAATAGATGTCCGAACATTTTCCTCTCCGTGAAACAAACCACCGCAAGGCTTGCAGGAATCGATCCGTGGAAAGATCGGAGACCAACTCCAGATGTACTGCCTTGGTACAGAGACAGATGAATACCGCAACATAGGCCTTCACTGCTGTTCGTCTTGGAACCGGTCGGACGTAGACAGGACCAAAAAAGTCCACACCTGTTTTCGTAAATGGACGTGAAACAGTTACGCGGGGTGACGGCAATTCTCCCATGAACTGCTGTATAGTAGACGGTTTTGTACGAAAACATTTAACGCATCGATGAACTACTTCTCTAGCTACATTTCTTCTACCGAGGGGCCAGAATTGTAGCCGAAATGTTCCAAGTAGCAGCTGTGGACCAGCATGCAGTAATCTCTCGTGAAAATATCGCAGAATCAACCGAGTTAACGAGTGTCGCGCTGGTAGAACGACCGGATGCTTGGTGCTCTCTATTTCATCGGAATTTTTGAGTCGTCCGCTGACTCTGATCAGTCCATCTTTAGAAATAAACGGATGAAACCATCTCAACGGGGATCTTCTCGTGACGAACTCTCCTTTCGATAAGGCTTTCCATTTCTCTGCGAAAACTTCTCGTTGGACGTTCCGGAGTATCACGTTTTCAGCCGCCTTCAGTTCGGCACTAGTTAAGAATCCGTTTGCAGAACGGTCAGCTGCTGGCTTTCGTAGCAGGTTCATGAGTCGAAGCCAGTAAGCCGTTCTTCTGACCAAGTCCGAATATGACCCAAACTTGTTCAGATACATTTGGTTAAAATCTGCTACTGGTGAAACCGCACACGCAACTATGGTGCGACGCCTTTCTTCCTCTGGCATTTCCTTAAGCCAAGTCGGGCCTTCCCACCAAAGTTCGCTGTGGACGATGTCTTTGGGTGACACTCCACGAGAGATTAGGTCCGCTGGGTTGTCTGCACCAGGCACGTGGTTCCATTTCCATCCTTCCGTCAAAGTTTGAATTTTTGCCACCCTGTTGGCAACAAATGTGGTCCATGTTGCTGGTGGAGACTCAATCCAACGTAGCACACATGTTGAATCCGTCCAAAAGTACGTTTGAACCGCCAAACGCGTAGAATTTTTAACTCTTTCGTATAGCTGGGATGATAGAAGAGCTCCACATAGCTCTAATCGTGGAATGGACTGGCAACGGAGTGGTGCCACCTCGGATCTGGACGATAGGAGCCGTATCTTGATTGTTCCATTGCAGTCTTGACTTCGTATGTAGACGCAACCACCGTACGCCTTATTCGAAGCATCCGAAAAACAGTGTATTTCCAATGAAACTGCTTTGGGTAGGACGACGCAGCGATCGATTCTGATAGTATTCAGTAATCCAAGGCCTTCGTAAAACCTTCGCCAATTCTCACCCCCCATCGTAGGTACTGTTTGATCCCAGTCTAACCGATTTCCCTTCTCGTCTTGCAACGTCCAAAGTTGTTGCATGAATATCTTGGCAGCCGATGTCGTGGCGCCAATCAAGCCAAGTGGATCGAACAACGTTGCGATTATTGACAGGATTCGCCGTTTTGTAAAATAAACATTAGGATCTAACGGAGGAACAGTGAATTGGAATCTAAGGGTATCGGTTATGGGCATCCACGTCAATCCTAACGTTCTGACGGATTTTTCAGGGTCCAGATTGATTCCTTTTGGATCTCAAATGGACAGGTTATCCTCGGGTACGCCTTCCAAAACTTCGGGCGCATTACAAGCCCATTTGCGGAGATTGAAACCACCGCACAGCATCATGTCTGTCAGTTGGTGTCTGAGACTGATAGCTGCATCAACCTCGTCCGTACCAGTGATGACGTCGTCCATGTACACGTCCTCACGAAGTGCTTTTGCCGCCAGCGGAAAGTGGTCTTCTTCGTCAGCAGCCAACTGTCGAAGAGTTCGGGTTGCTAGGAATGGTGCAGGTTTGATTCCATAGGTGACAGTGTTGAGTTCATATACTGCGACGTCCTCATCCGGAGAAAAACGAAACAATACGGACTGAAGTGGCCGATCCTCCACACATGTTAAGATCTGTCTGAACATTTTCTCCACGTCCGATACGACAGGAATTTGCTTAGTTCGACTGCGTAAGATGATTAACCTCAAATCCTCCTGTACAACTGGCCCTACCAGCAGCACATCATTTAAGGACAATCCGGATGACGTTTTGCATGACGCGTCGAAGACAACTCTGACCTTTGTGGTGGTGCTAGCTTCCTTGACCACCGGATGATGGGGTAGAAAACACCGTTTTACCGGGTTCTCAGTAGATTCCTCGACCTTGCACATGTGTCCCAGTTCCAAATATTCGTCCATGAAAGCGACGTATTGTTTCCGCAAGTCGGCGTCCCTTGCCAACCTCCGTTCCGTTCCGAGAAGACGTCGGTGACTCACCTTGGTTTGAAAAAACGTCCACGTTTTTGGGTAAGGAAACAGTATATCGGCCATCTGGATCTCTTCTGACTCCACGTTTGTATAAGTCTTCGCACCTTTTCTCTTCCAGAGAATAGGTGTCCGTAAACTCCGTCTCCTCGCACGACCAGAAACGTGCCATTAGCTCTTCCAGATCCTCGGATGTTGAGAAATTACAGTTGACTTGAAGAGATTTGCTAGGAGTTGAACAACCACCACATACCAACCAGCCGAACACAGAGTCTGTAAGGCTTGGTAGATTTTCGCCGATTGTAATCCTTCGCCCCGTTTCGAAGAATTCGAAGAAAGCCTCAATGCCTAGCACCATGTCGACTTCCTTCGACGTGAAGAATGCAGGATCCGCTAGCTCAATCCCATTTGGTAGAATCCATCTTTCCGTGTTTATCGAGGCTGTAGGAACATTCGCTTTCACCTTGGGTAGCATCAGGAACCTCATATCTCGCGAGAAATCTGAAACTCGCGAACGTATGACCGCTTGGACTGCATTTTTGACCTTGATGGCACCTTGTCCTATACCAAGGACCGAGACGTCGACCTTATTTCTGGTAACCTTCATCCTTTGGGCTAATCGTTCCGAAACGAAGTTGCTCTCTGAACCAGAATCGAGAAGAGCGCGAGCGTGGTATCTTGTACCACCGTCATCCTCGACGATAACTATCGCTGTCGCTAACAGCACTTGTGACGTTAGTTGATTCGACGTGCCACATACGGAAACATCAGCAGCCGCCACGTTTGCAACTTGAATTGAATTGGATCCAGACGATCCTTGGGAATCCTTGGAGCTTGAAGGATGGTTGCCCCTGACAACCGTTGCGACCGATGCAGTGTCCTTCTCCGACTTAAAGCAAACCAGAGTGTGATGACGGTTCTTGCAGCTCGGTCGCCGATACCAGTCATCTATAATCAAAATTTGAACGCTCTGGATCCATTCAATATTTAAATTAAAAATAACTACGGATCAAACAAGCACAACCTTCAGGCAATTCCATGTATATTAATATTGTTTCTCTTTTTCCGCTATTTCAGAAGATAATTCAACCTTACTCTTGATTAAGAAGAAAGAAGTAAAGGGTAAAATTTCACATCGCGCCCTAACCATGAAGGCATCCATGGGATTTAAAATCAAGAGTGATATTGTTGTTCTGGATAAAAATATTATTGTCTAAGCACAGGCGTCAATGCACATCTGTCAGGCAGATAAATGCATAGTCATTTTTGTGAACAGCAATGATCATACTGATTACGACATGCATGAAGTAATTCTTGATGAATTGTACTTTTAAACAAAAAATGAAAAAAAAGTACAATTATTTTTTGAAATATACGTGCTGAAAAAAGTGGCACATGTTGAGATTTCTATTAAAATATAGAGTAAATACAAACATTAACTTACCGAAGCTCCACATTGAATCAAAGTAAATCAAATCTATTCATTTTTATTAACATCACAAAATAAAATAATATCTCTTTGTGTTTTTGGTATGAACCCTAGTAACTTCAAAGTGTTTCAAAAAAAGAGATCATTATTATGAGTAAACAACATTCAACTGGATTCGTGTGAAAAAAATAATAAAAATGTGGCAATCGAATTATGTTATAGAACATGAGGTGTCGTTGGTTGTCAGAGTTCAGTATGACGTGAAAAGGTCCCTGGAATCGGTTTTCCAACTGCAAAAAACCCATTTATTATCTCAGATGCATAATTTAAAACATTTTTAATACATTTTATGTTTCAGCCATCTTCTCAAAGACTCAATCGATAGTTTATGATTGATATAAGAACTGAACATTAACGTTTAAAATTCACCAATATTTGTATTCAACTAGATGTATGGCTTAATATTTAGCTTGCTAATTATGCCCCAGACTCCCTCAACCTTTAAAAATGATTCTTATTTTGAGGCTTTATGCTTTTTTAAAAATGTGAATATTGTAGGGAATAATTAAATGGATACACTGTAATTCACAAAGAAAAAATAAAATTACTGGCAACCATCACCGTTTTCTTAATGATGCACCAATACTATCATATGAAAGCAAAAAGTGTTTGCACTACTACATGCATGTTGAATACTAAGGATTCGAGTGAGTTTCACCTTAAGAAGTCCCTGCAATTGGGAACTTTATTCCATGGCTATGAAATTTTCTGAGCCGAATGCTCGTTGCTGAAAGTATGTTCCGAAAGTCCAGACATAAGCAGAGGGATTAATGTCTAAATATTGGCAGTTCTAATTATAGGTTACATACAGTTTCATCAAATGCCTCAGGTGCTAACTAAACTGCTTAAAACCCGTCCCGTACCCTACATGAAACAAATATTCCTTAAATCTTCATTTATTAATTACTTAAGAAAAATGTTTTCACTCCTTTGCGGCAGATAGCCGGGACCATAGCCGTAGAAGAACTTGGGTTCCCTTGCCGTAAGACGTTGTCTACGTCAAAAATCCAATCCCGTCGCCACTTTGTGATAGGATAAGTACGCCAAAATGAAAACACTTGCTGATGGTTTCCAAGCTATCATTTTACTATAGATCCCAAGCTTTAACCACAGATCATTCACAGACGTATCGCCACAGGGGCGAAGACTTGCAAATGAAGAAAATCAAATTTTCGAAGTACTGTGTACATACGTTTTTGTGTACGTTTTTTTGAAGTCATCAAAAGCAATATTTTTGAATGACTTGTCGTTCACCATCTTTTTGTATGGACGCATCACCAGTAGTTAAAACATAGGGACACTAAGGGGAAAAACGAACCAGGGCTAGCCAGAGCTGAAATTTATGAAAAGATGGTTCATGTCATCTATTTATGTGTAAGAAGTGTATCGTAAAGAAGTTATTAACATTCAAAAACTTAAATAAAACTAAAGACAAATTGCAAGTTTTCAAAGCAATGTATTTGAAAACAACTCAGCATATTCAAACAGCAATTGAACTAATGAATACGTCAGATTGCTGATTTCAGTAATATGATCGTACTTTAGCCTTTATACCGCCCATCAAGTTCTGCACAGTGGTTTTTGTAAAATTCCTGAACTCAGCAGTTTTGCTTGGAGTCTGATATGTTGTGGGTCACCACACTTGCTTTTTTGACGTTCCGCTTGACGATTGCCCGGTAGCGTTCGATCAGTCGCACTTGGGGACAGTTTGGTGGGCTGATATCTTTCCCAACGAAATCAACGATGTTATCAGAAAACCCCGGTGGGAAGGTGGGTAAAGGGGCCGGGGGGCCGAAAAGAAGAAAAACCTCCTTCCTCCAGGACGGGTGGAGAATTTTTTCGGGAACCAATTTTTGGTTTATTTCCGCTTGTTTGTTTCTTTTGTGGAAAAAAAGAATTGTACCACCCAAACCAAACCTCCCCCGATTTTTCACGGAACAATGCCTCTCACTAGGAAACCCTTCTCCACGTTTGCTCTGAGTAGTGGTGCCGGGGGGTGCTGTGGTATTATTTCACATACGTTTTGTTGTCCATAAAAAAACATTGGGAAAAATTGTCCAGAATACGGTTTTAGGGCCCTCATTCTGACACGACACTTCTTCTCCGGAGATTGCTTTGGTACTTTCTGCTTCCTGCAGGTCTTCAAATCATGTCTTTCCTTAATCCACCGGATCGTCCCGAATCTCGTCTTGTATTTCTTGACCAAGAAACGAGTAGAGGTTGAATGGTTCTCGTAAATATCATCGACGACTTTTTGGTCCAGTTTGAGATTGCTGGAATCGGGTTTTCAACCAATTCTCGGCCAATTCTGCAGGGTGTACTGCTCTCGTGTTACATTTGCTGAATGCACTTTGACCTTTTTGGAATTTTGAGTGTGTATTACATCTCGCGCTTTTGTTGGTTTTTGTTGTTGTTTTCTTTTTTCATTTTCAAGGTCGCTTTAGTGTTATTTAATTAATATATATTCAATGGAAAGTTAAAAATTGAAATGAAACCACCGAAAATGTCACAATAACTACAGCCGCTTTCAAAATTGCTTTTGTTTCTAAGTTCTTGAATACATTTCCACCGTTTACTAGTTCTTTAATAGTGCATTGAACTTCAAACCTCATAGAATATCATAATGATAGAGGACTCATAATCACAAATAAACATTAAATTATTTTAAAACCACAGTCGGTTAAGGATGACATGATCTTATATCGACATTTCATATTTGGTCAATCAGAAGCAAAGTTGAATAGCTTTTCTGTATTTAAGGTGATTGACCTTCGAAATGAAAATTAATTAAACTTTTTTTTAAATTTAATAAAACTATATCAATCTATACTCAATTTTGTTTGACAAAACTATGATTGATAAACTCCTTATAGTTCCGGCCAAGATATGAACAAAAGTGAATTTGATCTTTGAAGAGAAATAAAACACAACAGCTTTGTGCTAATGATAGATCGGGCGAGATATTCTCTGAGTGAATCTCCCCCAGCAATCCCTTGATCGTGCTGTACTGAAATATATATGATGGTTTTAACTCAATCTCAGACTTGAACTAAAAAAAATAACAACTTATATAAACGAAACACTTTGAATTCTACAATCCTCAAAGCCCCTTTTTCCGAACAACATCAAAGTTTTATGAAAACCTTTTTGCTACCAAACAAATTTCCACTAGTTAAGTGTCGCGATGCGACATCAAAGCGACCGCGATTTTCCTGGAGGTATCAACCAACCTAACGAATTCGAAACGAACCTTTCAAAAATTAAACCGAATTCAATTCCTTATGCTCCGAAGAAAAGGGCGCATTTTCTCCACCGCTCAACAAGCTTTCTGTTCCTTCTCCGGATACATTATCATTTCCACGCTTTTAGCAAAATTATTCCCTTTCTCGGAAGATTCATCTCTCCCCACCCGCACCGACGAGGCGTTTATCAATTTGCTAATTTAAAATCGAACATCTTGCAAAGGGCGCAGCTAAGCACCGGAGTCTCTCGGATCAGCGCATGTACCGGCAATGAAAGGCACGGCCTGCTTCGAACAGGAGATGAGTTTTCGCTCACCTTGCTTTATCCCAAGACACACCGGGCTTGGCCTGCTTTGCTTGGGCGGCGACGGCGGCGGCGGGGAAAGTCTGACATTCGAATTCATCTTCTTCCATCCGTTGGCGTCGTCATAAATATCGATGCAGGTTCAATAAAAAACGATGATGATTAGGGTTGCCAACTATTTCCTGTCGGTGCTGGTGCAGCGGCAAAATGGTGGCAGTCTTGTCCGTGGGGGTGAGAACGAGCATAAGGATCAAATTTTAGCTGGATGCTGGGGCGAGAGTGCTGGATGTTCATTCAACCAAATAAGCTCGGTTGGTTCGATTCGAGATAATCCTGCTACTCGAGGGATTGCTGTACGATGATGGAAATGGAGGTAATTTCCGGTTTAATTTTTCTATCTGGTGAAAAGTGCCGAGTTTTCACGGGAATCTCGGTCGGTGTAATTCGGTGTTAAGGTATGGCGTGGAGAAAGGTATGCGGGGTTGCGGAAATGGTGTGAAATGTTCCTTCTTGGCAGGTGGCAGTGCACTCCGTTTTGAAATGCATGAGTTATCTGAAGTGAAATTTTCGCCAGGGTAAGATGCAACGGAAATCTTTTCCTCGTAAGAAATGTGTTCGAATCAGCACTGAAACTACTGATGTCAGTGCAGAGAGATGGCATAATCATCATCATAGACTGAAATGAAAGCGTTACAAGCTGTAGTCAAGTTTTTTACGGCATGTTGTGGTCGATTACCGAGTCCACCGATGTCACTAATTGCACTGCTTTCAATAGGCCACCAAGGACCGGTCAACTTCAAGATGCTGCTGGCAAAGCCGAAAAGATCAGACGTCAAACGTCCAACGATGTCCCATTTTGAAGTTCGCTTCATACTACCAACAGAGTCCAGTACCTTCTCCAATGCTGCATTGCACGTTTTATCGTGGCTTAAAAGCATTCTAAAAGTTTAAATCGTGGTCTACAAAACCCTTCTAAAATTGATACTTTGGTTTTAATCGTAAATTTGCTGGAGATTTTTTCAACGACATTGGACAAATTTCCAATAAGTCGATGGGGTGCTTCAGGGACTGTCCCCACCAGTAATCTGTGTGATCATAAAACGAAACATCAGCCTTCCGGGAGCACCACACATGGCCGGAGAATGAAAACGATTGGTACTGCTACTGAAGACAGGCTAAGGCTAAATTTATTTTAGACGTAGACGATGACGAGAGCTAAGACAAATACGGTGAAGAAGGTGTCTAATATCAATCCTTTGATTCGTTCTTTTTCTCTCAAAAACCGATTTTTCGGCTAGTCTGTTCAGCTCAAAACTTAGTAATCTTCAACTAAAAGTCGTCAACTTTGGAATCACTCAGTCAACCTACTAGGTTAGTCAAAAATGTTTGATAGCGACATCTATGGAGCAGTAGTAAAACCAAAATTTCTACGCCATTTTAATGTTTCATCTTTCATAAGAACGTACTCAAAATTTCATTTCTGTCAATTTATTCTTTTTTACAAACCATTTGAGGTTGACGTGTGAGTGTTTTTTTTTTTTAGCTCAATAGACGTTACACACTGAGATTTTTTTTACAGAAATCTGTAAAATCAACAGTTGAGCTCAAAGCAAAATTAATTGGATTACCAAACGTTCAACTGTTGAGAATTCGGTAAAGTTTTACAGATTTCTGTAAAAAAAAGCGTTTATGAGATAACTTTAAGATTACCTAGGTCATCCAAACTGTCCTGGAGTTCTCAAGATCTACAGTCGTTAAAAACCTTTGTTCTACTAGCCTCTTTTACGGTACATGATCAATCATGTTCAAAGAGTTTTCTGGTAGCTAATGTGTTCGTTTTGCAATATTCTAGATCATACAAATTGTTTTATCCAAACGTTATAAGCAGTTTCAATAAGTTTCAACCCTATTCAATGAGCTCAATAGATTTTATGAGATGACCTTGAGATGATCTAGGTCATCAAAACTGTCCTGGAGGTTAGAATTCAAGATCGATAGCGTAAAAGGCTTTGTGCTACTAACTAAAGGCATACGAAGACTACTAAAGCTACATCTATGGTCAAATGGCAGCGTGAATGGAACAGCTCCACAAATGGATTATGGGCTCTCCGACTGATATCGTAGCTATCTGGATGTGTCAGTCTGTGACCAGGGGAAGTTAACTTCTAGTTGCCGCAGATCCTGCCATGGTTATAATTGCTTTAGATAGTACCTACGGAAGTACGGGCACGCCGAGTCCCATACGTGTCCCAGGTGCGTGGACGGAGAGGGATTCACAGAACATGTGTTCTTTGCATGTCCTCGCTTCGATGGACTCAACTCCGAATAATCTTGTCCTGAAAATGTGCCAAGACTGGGACATCTGGCAAGTCGTAAGTGCATCGACCTCCCAAATTGTCCTAGATCTCCAAGACAGATAGCGCAATGACCAGCAGCAGGTTAGAAGGCTTACTACTGTAGTCTTGAGTAATTAAACACAGTTTGTGTTCAAAGCAAAGTAGCCGCTCCCCAAAGTAATGGCTAGAGGCACGGGAAGGTTTAAAGTGAGATATCTAATCAACTTGGATAATAGAGTCTTATGAAAGTTCATGAGCCATTGAATGTCCACAGCCGTAACTAAAATTTGCCCTATAGGAGTCCTTTATGATACACAATAAACTTTGTTTAAAGAGCATCCGGATATATAACATCACATTATCAAAAAATCTTGCATTATTTTTGGTGATCAAAATCGTATTGGAGTACAGAACAAACGAGCTACAGCTGCAACAGCTCGACGCCAGATCTTGAGATCCAAGAATTTCTACCACAGAAAAGTAGCGGAGTCCATCATTGACGTGACGTTCTGCAGCCCTGGGCTGTCGAACAACTGGAAGGTAGAAAATGGCTACACACGAAGCGACCACTTGACGGTTTGCTATAGTATCGCACAGAGTACCCACTAAATTCACCCGCGGATAAAGGACATCATACTTCGACATCAAAGTCTAGCTAATGCTTCATAGAGGCGCTTGATATTTTTTTTATTTACATGGTATAACGTCACAATACTATAACATAGCCTGATACACAATATCCCTCCATAGTGCCCGATTCGTGGCTGCTCCTGTCCAATCCCTTGGGCACCTTGTACCCCCTAGGTCTTGCTCCACATGGTCTGACCATCTTGCTCGTTGCGCCCCACGTCGTCTTGTACCAACCGGATTCCCGTCGAACACCATTTTTGCAGGATAGTTGCCCGGCATTCTCGCAACATATCCTGCCCAGCGTATCCTTCCAGCTTTTGCCACCTTATGAATACTGGATTCGCCGGCGAGTTGCGCGAGTTCATGGTTCATCCTTCGTCTCCATAGTCCGTCCGGCTGTACTCCACCAAAGATGGTTCTTAACACCCGTCGCTCAAAAACTCCGAGTGCTCGCAGGTCTTCTTCAAGCATTGTCCACGTCTCATGCCCGTAGAGAACAATCGGTCTTGTAAGCGTTTTGTACAGGAAGCACTTCGTACGGGAGCTAAGTCTGTTTGACCGTAGTTGCTTGTGGAGCCCATAGTAGGCACGACTTCCAATGATAATCCGCCTCCGGATCTCACGGCTGTTATCGTTGTCCGCAGTAACCAGTGAGCCGAGATAGACAAGATTCATCGACTACCTCGAACTCACCGCCGTCGATCGTTACACTGCTGCCCAGTCGGGTCCTGTCGTGCTCGGTTCCGCCTGCCAGCATGTACTTCGTTTTGGAAGTATTTATCTTCTCTGCTTCGCGCTTTAGTCTGGTGTACTGCTCTGCCACCAAATGTTCTGCCGATAATATCCACATCATCGGCAAAGCAGATTAATTGACCGGATCTGTTGAGAATCGTACCTCGCATGTTAAACGCCGCTCGTCGCATAACACCTTCAAGAGCAATGTTGAACAGGAGGCAAGAGAGACCATCACCTTGACGAAGCCCCCTGCGGGATTCGAATGAACCCGATAATCCACCCGATAAACTCAAACTGCACTGGGTTCCATCCATCGTAGCCTTGATAAGTCGGGTCAGCTTCCCCGGGAAGCTGTTCTCGTCCATGATCTTCCATAGTTCATGTCGGTTAATTGTATCATATGCGGCTTTGAAGTCGATGAATAGATGATGTGTTGGGACTCTATATTTACGGCAATTTTTGAGGATCTGCCGCAAAGTGAAGATTTGGTCCGTTGTAGACCGTCCTTCGATGAAGCCGGCCTGATAACTTCCCACAAATCTATTTGCTAGTGGCGACAGTCGCTGGAAGATGATTTGAGATAATACTTTATAGGCGGCATTAAGGACAGTAATCGCACGATAGTTTTCACGGTCCAGCTTGTCGCCATTCTTATAGATTGGGCAGATAAGCCCAATCTTCCACTCCTCCGGTAGCTGTTCGGTATCCCAAATCCTGACTATCAGTCGATGCAGGCAATTTGCCAACTTGTCCGAGCCCATCTTGATAAGTTCTGCTCCGAATCCATCCCTTCCAACCGATTTGTTGTTCTTCAGCTGCTTGATGGCATCCTTAACTTCACCTATTGTCGGGGGTGGCACATCTCCGTCACTTACTGAATCTACTACGTCTCTTCCTTCACTGTCTTGGTCCTCTTCCTGTACGCCATTCAGATGTTCATCGAAGTGCTGCTTCCACCTTTCGATGGAATTCTCCCATCCTTATCCCGACACATTTCGGCTCGCGGCACGAAGCCTCTGCGGGATGCGTTGTGTTTCTGGTAGAACTTTCGCGTTTCATGTGAGCTGTTATACTTCCTCACCCTCCTCCTCCTCCTGGGGGCGCTTTTTCTCCCGGAAGAGTTGGGTCTGCTGTCGCCGCTTCTGTCTGTACCGTTTGTCTGTATCAGTCGCACGAGATTGTACTGTGGCGGACGCCGGTACCGAAAGTTGTTCACTACGGAGAGTTTTGGGCGCATCTTAACCATCACTAGGAAGTGGTCCGAGTCGATGTTAGCGACTCGCTCGGTTTTGATTTCGGTGATATCTGAGAAATGCCGGCCATCTATCAAAACGCGGTCGATTTGTGATTCCGTTTAACTCGGTGACCTCAAGGTGTAGCTATTTGGGAGGCTGTGCTGGAAGAAAGTACTACGTACGGCCATGTTTTTGGAGGCGGCGACGTCGACAAGTCGAAGGCCGTTTTCGTTGGTCAGCTGGTGTGCGCTGAACTTTCCAATCACCGGTTTAAACTCCTCCTCCTGGCCAACCTGAGCGTTGAAATCCCCGATGATGATTTTGATATCATGGTTTGGGCAGCGGTCGTATTCACGCTCCAGCTGCGCGTAGAATTCATCTTTGTCGTCATCGGTACTTCCGAGGTGAGGGCTATGCACATTAATGCTGCTGATGTTGAAGAACCGGCCCTTGATCCTCAACCTGCACATCCGGGGGTTGATCGGCCACCATCCGAACATCCGCTTCCGCATCTCACCCATCACGATGAAAGCTGTTCCCAGCTCGTGTGTATTGCCGCAGCTCTGGTAGAAGGTATGACCATCCCGAAACCGTGGATCCTTTCCAGCACACCGCTTGCAGCGCTACGATGTCGAACTTGCGGTTCTTTAATTCGTTGGAAAGCACGCGAGTACTTCCAAGGAAATTGAGAGATCGGCAGTGCCACGTCCAGAGTTTCCAATCGTTAGTTCGTTTTCGTAGCCTAGGTCCATGCCGATTGTTCCGGTTCGAATTTCTTCCTTGTGTATTATTCGTTGCAATTCCTTTTTAATGGTGTCGGCTCGCAAGTCCCACAACCAACCCCACTATCTCGCAGGAGGACCATCGTGATGCTGCTGTTTAACAGTCCCAAGCACTAACACTTCCGGCTTTTGTATTTAGAGTCCTGGGCGCACTAACAAGACGGTGACTCAGCCTCTCCTAACATGGAGAACAGACGCTCAAATGGGTGAAGGCTCGAACTGTTACCCTTATTTTTAAAAAGCGGGGTGGCTCGCTTTTGTCAGTGCTGCTTTCGGATATTTGTGGGTTTTTGGAAGAAACTCAACAGAGTCCAACAACTGCTCAGTCCCCCCACATCCTAAACAGTCCCCGCCGCTCGTCTGGGGCTACTTATTCGTGTATTCAGTAGCTGTCTATCATATCTGATGGAACCCCACCATCCGCGACCCGTGCCGGGTTGCTTGCAGCTCAGCCCCGTAGAGTTTTCACCTACTCTACGGTCTTCCCGGCTGGCACTTGAAGGGAAACGGAATATAAGCAATACCCAGGACCTGAGCCGTGTTGAACTCATTGTATTATTATCATGAGTAAGCGACGTAACCATGCGCATGCCTAGGAAGGTCAAACTTAGATATGGGAGGTCAGCACGCCGGTCGATAGAGTTAATCGCCGACCTCCATAGAACCTACCTCCGCGCTAGACGGAGGATGCAGAGAGCTAGGTCAGACGCTAAAAGAGCGGAGCGTCGAGTGGCACTGGTTGCCACTTAAGCTGCGCTAGAGATTGAGATAAAAGTCGGTAAACAAGCCTGCTTCGTGAGATTGTGTTTGAAAGCCAACTCGGGTAGTAATGGCTAAATGGAGCAATCATCAGAGTTACTAAAGGGGGTCTTTGGGAACTCTTTCCGCTCCATGGCCCAAATCCCTGCCCTCGCACAGGCGTACATTTGTTACATGACCAGCGTTCCAGTATCCAAGATAATGCTGTCATGATGGTGGAAAGATGGTCGCCAACCAGGCCAAACATCCAGAATCACGTGGGCATCACGGAGGAAGGGATATGGCAAGTCCCTCTTGGGGAAAAATGCACCAAGAACCGCTAGTATTCCGAACCTGACTATCAAGACATCTACATATTTTGCAGGCTCTCGAAATGTTCCGGGGGGTAATGCATAGATCTCTGGACGAGGGCGTCTTTCCAGATTCCTGGAAGCGACAGAATCTTGTATTAATGCCAATGGCAGGGATCGGCGTATAGACCGATCAGTTTGTTTGATACGACGGGTAAGGTGCTTGATAAGATAATTCTCAACAGGCTGTCGAAGTTAACGGAGGGTATAGGTGGTCTGTCAAATAACCAGTTTGGCTTCTGGAAACGGTGTCAACGGAAGTCAACGGTGGATGCCATCTTATCTGTCTCAAAGATATGGCACTCCAATGAAAGAGGCGGAGCCTCCGCTATTGTGCAGTGTGACCTCCCTCAACGTGAGAAACGCGTTCAATACCGCTAGTTGGGAGGCCATTGCCAACTCGCTCCAGGAACCTGTACAGGATTCGGGAAAACGATTTCTAGAGCCGTGTACTAGTCTGCAATACGGAAGGGGGTCAGGAATGTATCCAACTCATCTCAGGAGTTCCACAAGATTTTATGGGGGCCCTGTTTGGGGGGTGGGGAAAAAAAACCCTCGGGGGGGAACACGCGGGGGGTGGGTGGGGAGGGGGGGGGGGGGGGGGAGAAAATAGGGGGGGGGGGGGGGGGGGGGGGGGGGGGGCCAAAGGAGGGGGGGGGTAAAAAAAAAAGGAAAGGGGGGGGGGGGGGGGGGGGGTGGGGGGGGGGGGGGGGGGGGTTGGGGGTTGGGGTTGGGGGGGGGGGGGGGGGGAAAAAATTTTAAAGGGCGATACGGTCAAAATTTGGTCAATATCAACTTGACGTATTTCTTTCAATTTTGCATTTAAAAAACCTGAACACCCCTCATTTTGAAGGTGTGTGTGTGTAGAATGTTGCTCCTATTTTGATTTTGGAATTCACTCTTCAGTTGTCAAAATGCCGTCCAAGCAAGAAGAGCAGCGTATCAAAATTTTGCTCGCGCATCGCGAAAATCCGAGCTACTCGCACGCAAAGTTGGCAAAATCGCTAAAAGTTGCCAAATCAACCGTTACAAATGTAATTAAAGTGTTTGGGGAACGTTTGTCGACAGCCAGGAAGTCTGGATCGGGGGAAATCGAAAACCGGAAGCCGCTGAGACGACAAAGAGAGTTGCCGGTAGTTTCAAGCGAAACCCTAACCTATCTCTCCGAGATGCCGCAAATAAGCTGGGTGTATCGTCTACAACCGTGCATCGAGCCAAAAAACGAGCCGGACTATCGACTTACAAGAAGGTAGTGACTCCAAATCGCGATGATAAACAAAATACGACGGCCAAAGCGCGATCCCGGAGGCTGTACACGACGATGCTGACGAAGTTTGACTGCGTGGTAATGGACGACGAAACCTACGTCAAAGCCGACTACAAGCAGCTTCCGGGACAGGAGTTTTATACGGCAAAAGGAAGGGGAAAGGTAGCAGATATTTTCAAGCACACGAAACTGTCAAAGTTCGCAAAGAAATATCTGGTTTGGCAAGCCATCTGTACCTGTGGCTTGAAAAGCAGCATTTTCATAGCTTCCGGGACTGTCAACCAAGAAATTTACGTGAAAGAGTGTTTGAATAAACGTCTGCCTTTCCTGAAGAAACACGGTTGTTCCGTACTGTTTTGGCCGGATTTGGCATCTTGCCATTACGGTAAAAAGGCCATGGAGTGGTACGCCGCCAACAACGTGCAGGTGGTTCCCAAGGACAAGAACCCTCCCAACACGCCAGAGCTCCGCCCAATTGAGAAATACTGGGCTATTGTCAAGCGGAACCTAAAGAAGACCAAAAAAACTGCTAAGGACGAGCAGCAGTTCAAGGCAAACTGGCTTTCTGCGGCGAAGAAGGTGGACAAGGTGGCTGTACAAAATCTGATGGCAGGGGTCAAGCGTAAGGCCCGGCAATTCGGATTTGGAAAAGCGGAAGCCTAACTGAATATTTTTCCTGAATTTTATACTAATTGAACTTGAAAAAGAAATTTAATTTGATTTTTTAAATAAACGATTTCACCGATTTACACGCGTTTTCCCTTGACCAAATTTTGACCGTATCACCCTTTAGTGCGGCCAGGTTTATTTTTAGGTATGGGGGGGGGGGGGGGGTAAAGGGTTTAATTTTATATTTAATTTGGGAGGGACGGGGAAATTAAAGGGGGAAAAGGGGGGGGGGTGTAAAGGAGTGGGTGAGAGGGGTAAAGTAAAGGGGGTTGGGGGAGGAAAGAGAAAAGAAAAAAACTGGTGGGGGAGAGGGGGGGGGCAGTACCTGTCGCAAAGGAATCCGCAGAACATGTGTTCTTCGCCTAGCCTCGCTTCCATGGTGCGCGAAACGGCATGATGGCCATGAGCGGCTGGGACACAACTCCGGATAATCTTGTCCAGAGGATGTGCCAAGACAGGAACATCTAGAACGCCATATGTACAGTTTATTGTTGTACGACTCCAAGAAAGATGGAATGATGACTGATTTGTCTCGTAACTATGAGTACCCCGCTCCTGCAAGCGCACTCACTCTATCACGGACTGTGATATAAAATTCAACCGACGCGAGAGACTTTCTGACTCAGACTAACCTATATTTTCCATTTTGATACAAAGTGAGTTTTTGTTCGTACCATTCCTCGCTTGTCTCCCAGCGGCGGGTGTTCTCTTGCCGCCGCCAGACGATGGCGATGGTGTAAGGGGACACCAACGCGATCCCTACCGCGTCGTATTATGCCTGAAAGTTTTGTTGCTGACGCAGCCTCTGCGCCGCGCTTTCCAGGTCCTTCAGGCGGTGCGCGTTCCTGCGCCACTTCCAGATGATGATGGCGACGATGAGCGCTACGACGAATTGAACGTCGATCGTGTATCCGGCGACGTTATGTGTGGAGATGTCGTTCTCCACGATCACTTCTGCTGCATCGCTGCCGAATGGCCACATCTCGGGTTTCGATAGCTTTTCGATGAAGTATTGGGTAAAAATGATGGCTGCGTGGTTGCCGTCCGGCTGGAAACCTACCCACGGCGCGCAGTTCCGCTAACGCATCAATTGTTGTTGATGTGCCAGCTCGGGTATTGAGTCAAGTCGCTGGGGCACATTTTCTGCTGACAATGCGCTCCAGCATCGGTGCCAAGTGTGCTCGCAAACTCATAGGTTTTGGGGCATATTTTCCGCTGCGACAGGATTTCATTGCCGGGAATTCCGTCGCCATGAATTTATGTTTGAAGTTGCAATAAACCTGCAACTGCCAACTTTGGTGTCATTGGGATAAGGATCCATTCGAAGCACAATAGCCCTGCCCCGATTAAATTCCAAAAGGTTTTTTTTTATATGGAATTGTCTATAATAGTTAATCGACGCATTTTTTTTTTTTTCATTTTGAATAATGGTGTTACCATTGATAAGTATTATAAAATCTCTTCAAAGTAACATCTCCCTGAATAAACGCTAAAAATATTCTTCGCAGTACTCATGTTCAATTTCAATTCAATAAAGGATCTCGGTTCTACTAGCGCTTCGGTGATAGCCATCGTAGCCAGCAGTCTTATCCCTCCTCTCCCTCTCTCTCTGATTATAATCATTGTATCACTCCCAAAACAATCAACCGGACCATTCATCAACCATATATTTACCTAGCCATCATGACCTACTCGAAATAAATGACAGAAATCTTTTCACCAGCATAGACATTCGTTCCAATAAATCCTCCGACACCGTACCTCCAGTTGAAAGCAATTATTCAAACACTCTTCATCCTCGTCGAACCCGCCGGACTTCATACGCCCAGGACCGCACAGCAAAACCCGGAAACACAAGATGAGATGGCAACGGTAGCCCGGCTCAATGCCTCCGTAATTTATTTCGTTTCACCTCAACTAAATATTTTAGATCAACAACTGTCCGGGGATCCTCTTGTCCAGTCCTTCCGACAAACAGGCTGTGCGTGATGCTCGTCGAATGTTTGGAACATTTTCCGAAAGGCAAGGCTCAAGCCAAGAATCTCGTTGGAATTGCATTGGGAACATTTCTCAAATCGAAGGGGTGGGGGACGTAAATAGAGATAGACAGTCCAACCGGTTCTCCACCGATGATTAGAAGAGACAAATACAAAATAAATACTGGTTGCAATTCCGACGACTGAGGGGATGACGTCCATCTCGTAAATATAAATGTACGAATAAATTCGGCCGGTGGATAATACGGGGACTGGTACTGGGTGGGGGGAGCCCAAACAAGATAAATTGCTTTTTATCTGTCCTCGGGTTTGTCCCAGCAAATCTGAACGACTGCATGGTTCTAGCCAGCCACATGATGGAAGAAGATGTTTGTTGAGCGGGTCAACCTTACCAATGACAGTGTGCTGCATTGCTGGTGTTTCTATTTCTCTTTGGCAATAATCATATTGTTGATGTTGCCTAATGGTATTCAAACTCGTAATGGTGCCGTTATTTGAACATCCTTAAGAACTTGATATCCCCTCAGACTGATTCCCACCCCTACAGATAAATATGCCCAATCGCGGCAATCACGCATGTCATCAATTATCGTGTGCGAATTATGAAAATCACTTCGTAGTCGCAAACAAACACAAGCACGCGCACCGGGTAGAATAAACAAATTTCCAGCGACGGATTAAGTCAAATTGAAACAAAAACATATTCAAACACATAAATACGAGCGTTGAAATGCCGCCTGCTCACAAAGAAGAGTATTGTGATCGCTTGCAAATCCGACTATCTCTCCGAGGCCCGCGCAGGGCAAAGTGTCGTATCAAGAGAAAGTTGTCATGACGTCGATGGTAACAATGAGAGGTTCTCTCCTCGTTCACTCTCTTTAGTAAGTTACAAAGTCATAATTTTTTTTTTTTTTTTTGATGAATCGCTTAGTGCAGATCGAAAGACAGTGCTATTTGACAGCATGATATGCACATTAGGCTGATGTAAATTTTGAAATTGCCGCTCCCCTATGGTTAAACAATTCCAAATCTCGTCCTGAGAAGCCTCCTGAAATTCGAGCAAATTAAATAAGAAAATACCCTTCTTTTTGGGGAAATGCTCCTTAAACTTTGGAAAAATGCTACTTAGATGCGTTTGCCCGGTATAATGCAATCGGAGGTATTAACCTTCTGGTTAGCGCTTGCCGGTTGTTTTGACGGGTCTTAAGTTTCTTCAAGATTGTATAGCGGAGCTTCGCTCTGCAATCTTTGAGGTAGTTTTGACGGTTTTTTTTTTTCTATAAGTTTTTTTTTCTATAAGTTTACATTCAAAACGACAATTCTTATTCTTCTTACTTATTTTATCCTTAACAAATGTTCAAATGTCCATCAAAATGCTCTGCAAAAACTTTCCTGTTGTCCCATCGAATTTCTCGAATACTTTTTTGAAAACAAAATAGACTACCTGTTTTCATTGTTACGCTCCAACTGATGTAACGAATTGCTAACCATAATGCAGCTTGCTGACTATTATCGGTTTTATTTACAGGTTTGCACAAAATTTCATCTATTGTAGAAATGTTCACATTATGTTTATTTCTTAACACTTCTACCGTCCATTCTCGAATGTCTTTGGTTCTAGTGCACTCTCTCACGCGATGCAGGTTTGTGTCTGGAAGACTACAGTTATCAAAATTTCCGTCTAAGAGCCTCCCAATGTTGTAAGCTAATAACTTCTCTTTATTCGGTATAACATCATTGATTAACAGAAAAACATTTGATTTATCCTCGGAACATAGAAAGTTATAGCTTATATTCTTCCAAAGTAACGTCCAGTTTTCATCAGGGTAATCATTTTCAACCTGAACAGAAATCTCTGCGGCATTAAGAAGGTTGTTGTACAATTGTTTTGATGTTTCAACTCTGGCATTTCTTCCTTGCGCTATAATTCGCGCTTCTGAGATCCATTCCTTAAAGTTTCGTGTAAGGCGACCGCTATTCGTGAAATCCAGTAATTCTCCTGTATCCTGTATACTTGTATCTTATCCATCCAGGCCAGAAAGTAAAACGTTTTTCAAGAAAAGAGCTTTGCATTTTGATTCCGGATCAACCAAACGTAAACCTCCTCTAGAGTTATCTAAATACAGCTGATCTCTAGCAACTCTGAAAATAGAGCCAAAGGAAATTTCCAACCATGCTCTTTATTTTAGCCAAATGACAATTCCTTGGTGGGAAAACCTGTGCAATGTACCACAATTTAGAGAGTATGAAAGTATTCAACACCCATACACGTTCCAGCAAGTTTAAGTTCCGTGGTGCGTTTGTTAGCAAGCGAAAATTAATATTTCTGATTAGTTTCGCATAATTCTTGTCTATGATCTTCGACCAACATCCAGCGATGATCACACCCAGTATTGTGAATTCATCGACCTCCGCAACTTTTTGGGGACCAGATATAGCTTTATTGAACCTTAAAAACGAAGATTTTCGAAAATTAACCCGTATATTGGCATATTGAGTGAACGAATCAAGGAGTTGCATAATCAAATCGAATTCGTCCTGGTTCTTGACAAATATGTTGATGTCATCAGCATATGCTACAACTTTTAGGAATTTTCCGTAAACAAGAACACCTGTGGAGCTGTCATGTAAGTTCCTGATCAATGGCTCTATATAAAGCACAAAAAGGATCATACTGAGCGGACATCCTTGTCGCACCGAAGAGAGAATTTTTATTTCTGGTGTCAAGAAACCGTTTGGCAAAATTTTTGACGCTGCTTTGCTATACATCGATTTCAAACAAAGAATCAACTGGGTCGGGAATCTGAATTTTTCTAGCACTTTCCACAGGAAGGTATGGTTCACGTTATCGAACGCTTTTTCCAGATCAACGCTAAACAAAAATCCTTTTAAACGTTTGGGTTTAGTGGGGGGGGTCACCAATGGTCTGTTATTTTTTTGGTTATTGGTAAAAGATTTTCTGTTTTGTGGTGGCCCGCTGTCTGGAACCAAAAAATTATTCAAATGCTGGGGGGTCCGTTGGGTATTATTTTGAGAAAAAAATTTGTTGTGTTTTAAATAGGTTTTGGGGGGGTGATCTGTGGGGTTCTGGGAGGGAGAAACAAATACTACACATACAATGTATTGAATGAGTATCGATATTGGACATGCAAATTTTCAACACACTAAAATAATCAAGAAAGCTGTTGTGTAAATCAGTAATTTTTGTTTGGCGTGTCTCTGATGTTTATGTGTTACCGTCGCATGACTTCATGCTGTCGGGAAATATTCGTTCAGAAATCAGTTAGGTTTAGCTCGTTTCGCTTTTTGCAGCTGGTCGCAAGCTGTCGCAGGCGTTTCAAAGTTGTTCAACATGAAGTGTTTAGTAAAATACGGTGGCCGAAATAGCAGGAACTATCCGGAATTAAGTTTTTTTTTGCGTTTTCTCAGTAATAATATTACAAGATCCAAATGGATAGAATACTGTCGGCTGGGCTCTGAGACAACCGAAATTAAACCAAGTTCGCGAGTCGGTCGCGTTAGTTGAAAATATTGGTTTTTTTTTATAGGTATTTGATTATAATAACAATCTGCTTTAATTAACGTTCTGTAAGTTTATTTAGAAAATGCTTTCTTCCGCTACGATAATCATGCAAATAGAAAATTATGTTCCATCAATTGATGCATTTTTGTTGCCTTCCGATAGCTAGCCGCTATAAAGCGATAGAATGTTGGATTTCTATAAATCTCGTCCTCTCTACTCTTCACCGGCGCTTGCAGTGTTGCAGTGAGGCCCGAATTAATGCCACCTGAAGACGAAGTAGATGATGAGGATTTTGAGGCGCATCAAGAAGCCGTCGGGAACGAATCAGTTTCTTTTGATGAACAGTTCGAAGCAAAATCGGAATTCAGAGCAACACTGGTTTTAGAGGACAGGGAGATTAATTAAAGCTGTTCAGGCAATAATCTTAATGATCAAAATAATCCTCACATAAAACCTTCTAATAGAATTAGTAATTAAAATTTATATTAAAAATAAAATGATAATAATTAGCATAATGAAAATAATAACAAAAACAAAAATAATAACTACAAAAGCAATGATAGTAATAAAAATAATTATTCTAATAAGAATCATCACAACGAGGCAAATTAAATTCATCATATATTTACTATTGATATGATGATTGTTCATATTGTTAGATAACAATAACAATGAAAAAATTATAATCAAAGTACAAAAATAAAAACAATTAAAATAAGTGTAAGACAATACACAATAAAAATAAGTGTAACAATATGAATTCCTAATATTCTTATTAAAATAACAATGAATTTCTTATTATTATTATTATTCTATGATTATATATTATTGATTTTCTTATAATGATAGTAATAATTTTAATTATACCTATTATAAAAATAAAAATAATCAAAATAGTTATAATAACCATATGCGGAATATTGATAATAATAGTTAAACTTATTATCATAAACCCTTGACCCATATTAGTTTCAATCATAATAATTATAATATTGTAAGCAAATATAAAAATTATAATGAGATATATTTTGATCATTTTTTTCAAAAATAGTGTTATTGTTTACTTTGTAAATACTAACGATAAATTAATAAAAATAATTTCGATTACCAGAATTGACTTATCATTATTATAATTATTGTTATAATAATTGTTTATATTAGAATTTGATTAATAATTATAATAAAAACCAAACTAATATTTTTGTTATAATCATCTCTTGTTATAATAAACATTATTTATATTATTATGACTTTTATAAAAATAAGGGTTTTAATTGTGATTTTTATTCATACTTTTGTTACAACAATGTTAATGATCTCATGTTAATGATAGTAAAATGATCAGAATAATACTTATGTAACAATAATATCAATATTATCATGATAATCTTTTTCATAATGAACAACAAGAATTAAAAAACATTTAACAGGTTAAAAAACAGAATTAACATAACAATCATAACAATCATATAATCATTACCATAATAACCGTAATCAAATCAATAAAATTTAGATCAAAATCATAAAATCATCATTATTAAATCATATTGATTAATTAAATTTCAATTATAATTTTATTAATCAAAATAATCATATAAATTATAATAATTGTTATTATAATTATAAAAATTGTAAAATATTTAAAAGAGTAACTATTATAATACTTATCATAATAGTAATAAATATAATATTCAATACTCATCATATTTCAACTTATCATTGTTATAAAAATATTCATTATCATTATTAAAATTAAAATAAATATTAAAACAACCAAAATATTCTATATGATAATATAAAAATAATTAATAAAATAAAATAATACGCATAATCAAAATAATCACCAAACGATATTCATTAGTTTCGTTACAATAAAATCATTATCATATTAATTATCACATTAATAAAAGTAATAAAAAAATAATAATTAGAATTAGAATTTTTGTTAAAAATGTTCATATAAAAGTAGGCTTACTAAAAATAATATATTTTTTTAAATAAAATAATTATATATGTAATTATTTTCGCAACAATAATAATGATGATAATAATAATAATAGTTAAAATTATACATTTTGTAAAATTTGTTCTCATCACTGAGAAAAAAGATTGGTAAACGCAAACAAATTCTAGTTTCATTCAACCGGAATTTCACGTTGAATTGGGCACAAACATCATATCAATTTGATTTGACTACTTACGGTGGTTAAAACAAACTAAAATATTGAGTAATTGTTTCGGGAGTTAGGCAGTTAAGTTCAACTGACATCCGTTTGAATTTACTATTATGTTGGTTGTTCCATAATGACAGCTACGAAAACAAACATATATGTTGGTTGATTCTACCAACGCTTATGGTTTGTTTCAAACAAATTCTAGTATGATTTAAACTGAATTGTTGTTTGAAACGAACAAACGAAAACGGTTGAAACAACAAACATTTCCGTTTACATTCACCTACATTTCTTCTGTAATTTCAAGATTATTTGTTTGAATAAAATGCCAACAAAATTAGAAAAGTGCACATTTACATTTATAGACTTCTCTCAGTCTAAAAGAAATCTACAAATGTTAATGCGAGCCTTTCTACTATTTTCGGTTTTTTTTTAGAGTAAAATATTAAATTTTCACCTGCAATGAAAAGTTCCGCGAAAATATTCAATTGAGTATTGTTGAGTGACAGCGTCAAAGCATGTGGTGGGACCAGATGACGGAAAATGAAATAAACCAAAAAATAGTTTGTTTCAAACTAAATTCTTAGGTATTTTATCTCCAAACAAAATATCTGGTTGATTTAACCGCCGCTTTGGTTGAATCAATCTAAAATTTTAATTTGTTTCCTCGAGTCCATACAACCTGTACTTTGGTAAAAATAACCAAGGTGAAAACAACAAAATTATTAGTTTAGAACAATCATTATTTGTGTTGTATTGTGAAAATATCTTTAGGTAGAAACAACCAACCTGCCTGTTTGTTTCAAAACTAAATCGTTGGTTTAAAACAACAAAATGGATTTTTAAAACAACTAGTTTTTTAGTTTGGATGTCAACAAATGAGTTAGTTGTTTCAAACGGCACAGTTTTTTCTCTGTGATAAAAATAGTTTGAATAAAATTAGATTTTTTTTATTATAATATTATGATCATTGATTATATTTCAATATGAATAATAATTATAATTTAGTTAGTGATAAAATGATTCGAATAATAGCTTTCGTCAGTATTCCATGTCGAATTATTTCAATACTTCCAGTTTTGTGTGAAGTCAGAGCAACGTGGGTGTGGAGTCAGAGCAACGAAATTCCATTAACTTTCACCATGAGTAGGAACCGCTGGAGAGGCTACAATGCAATAATATTACAGAATGCCACAATGTCTAATCCCGAAACTAATCCAATTGGATTGTAACCAACAGGTTATTAAACTGAATAAAAGCTTTTAATAAACAAAAATATAAATAACCGACTGATTTATTAACAAAAATGTAGAACATGTTTGAAATAAACATATTTATTTTCAGGGGTCTATTTAAAATCCAAAAATATTCACATATATTTTTAAAATGAATAATTTTAAATCAAACATTGACGTAACGCTAATTTTTACATATAATACGTTTGCAACAAATTTTACATTTATTTGTAGCCAGAACAAACAAAAGTTTACGTTTGAATTGACCTAAATATGTTTGCTTTGACGATAGTTTTCTTCGCATGTAGTTTTCATAATACATCTCTTTTCGTTTAATTAAAATGTATAGTTTAAAATTTATTTCATGATTGAAATCATCAAGTTTATTTTTACAAGTTATCAAGTAATCGGTACATTTAACAAGACCCTTAGCAACATTTGCAGATTTTCTTCTCGAAATTTATGACTTCGGTTCAAGAATAAATGTCTCTAGGCATTGAAAAATTGGTCAAATTTATGAAAAAATATGCCTTACACTCAACAGAGTTGCAAATTTCCTATCTTTTCAGCAATGAGAACACGAAAATATTTTAGTTCAAAGTATTTTCAAGCAAGAAAATATTTTATATCCAATATCAATACTTTTCACTGACTGATATTTTATTCTCTTGGCTTCACTTGACAGCTCGAATCTGGCTCCACTTGACACTCACATTTTTTGAGTCTGTTTCTCCCTCCCAGTACTTAATTTGGCAAGCAATTTATACTTGCGGAAAGCGAAGTACACCTTTCGTTACCGCAAGTACCATGAATGAACTGGTGTATTTGGAAGAGTGTCTCCAAAAGCAACTTCTTGGCATCATGCCACTACCCGAAGGACGTGCTAAAGTGGTATAAGGCGAATGATAACGATTTCGTGCCGAAAGATCTGAAACACTCCGAAACAGCGCCCAGTAGAAAAATACTGGGCCATTAGGAAGGAACGCGTTATAAAATGACCTAAAGTGGTGAAGAATGTAGAAGATATGAAGAAAGCATGGGTAAATATGCAAAAAACTGTCGATTCTGAGGTCGTGCAGAACCTTATGGCTGGGGTAAGGCCCAAGGTTCGTGCATTTGGATATAAAGGCGGAATAAATTAAATGATTTATTCCAAACCTAACCCACTACAAAAATGTATTGTAAGTTTCTGTCACCTGAGACCGACACATGCAAGCGGCCCTTAGCAAATAAGAATGAGTTGAGAACGATGTGAAAATAACTTCAATCAAACACATCTTTCGTCTTATTGCGTATGTGTAAGTTCCAGGAGACATAAATTTTCATGAAATCTATCTTTAAGTTCCCCGACTTTTTACAAACACGAATTAAGTCTCGTGTAAAATTCATAATATCTGAATGTGTAACTTTAAACAAACTGTTTTCTTTTACTCCCTGAAAATTTGGTGATAATCGGATAAAAACTCTTATTTTGAGAATGAATTTTGTTTGTGCGGATTTAAAACAGTACACCCCAGAACAGCCTTGAACAAAAACCTTTTATACAGCATGTTTCATGGTTTGTTGAAGATGTCTGTTCTGTAGCATTTCACTTCTTTTATTTTCTTACTCTTAGACGTCGTTTTTTAACAAACAGCTCGAGCTTTGATTCATCTGACCAGATAACACGATTCCAAAACTCCAGTGGCTTGTTAGTATGATTCCTTGCGAACATTAGTCGTTTTGACTTGTTCATTTTGCTGATAAATGTAGCTTTCGAGCAAAATGGCCCTTCAAACCATGTTCAGCAATGCATTGTCGAATGGTTCGATCAGAAATCGACAGATTCAACCTCTTTTACTACTTGGCCTTTTGACGTTGAATTTACAGGGTGTCTCACAATAGGTGTCACTAAAACAAAATGGGACTACAGCAAAACAAATCAACCAAATCATAGCATTTACTTTGCATTTGAAAGATACATGTTATAGAAGTAAACCATATTAATTCAATTCTAATCTCTCGCCCTTTTCCTTGATAACTTCGGGCAAACGCTTTGTAAACCCATCGCAGCTGGCACGCACGATCAACCAAATGTTTCTTGAATCGATCTAAATTAAGTCCTTTCGTAGGGCCTATATGTTGAAGCATATAACCCCAAACAAAGTAGTCAAGTGGGTTAAGATCCGGTGAAGATGCAGGTCATTCTTCGCTTGTTATGAAATCGAGCAAATTTTCCGCGCACCACGCTTGTGCCTTCTTTGCCTTGTGAGCTGGAGCTGAGTCCTGTTGGAAACAATATAGTGTATTCCCAGTGTTGAAGTATGATGAAGCAGATGGTTCTTCAAAACCTGCTCGATGTAATATTCAGTGTTGATTTTTACGTTAGGTTCTATGGAAAGAAGAGGAAGTTTTCCTTTTCGTGAAACGGCGCCCCATACGAAAAACAAAACGCTACTCACTCCGAACTGCTTAAGGCTATTGAATATCTGACACGGTCTAAGCTTTTGCAAATGTTATTTTAAAACTGGCTCCCGTATGGCTTCCATGGTAGCTGATAAATATAAAAAAACGGAATCGCTTATTTATCATTAGCAATAAGCTGTCAAAAGAATACACTCAAAACAGGTATAATCAATTCCGCTAATAAAATTACCCTGCTGAAATAAACCAAGACGGAATAAAGGTGTCACCTATTTTGAGACTCACTGTATATATCATACACGATCCATAGCATAACAGCTTTGTGCACTAAAACATTTAAGTATGATCCATAAATGTTGCCTGCATTTTCGAATTTCGGGCACTTTTTTTTTAGTTTTTGGTCCATAAAGATTGGGGAATCCCTAACTGTGTTACAATGCAGATTTAGTGACATGACCATTAGACTAGTTAAGTTTTTAAAATGTTTGCTCCCCTACGCTAATACTAATAGGGGTGACCAGATGGTCCAATAACTATGGCAAACGTTCTTCTGGAAGGATTCCAAGAATTTTGACACCCATATTGTTGGGGTTCAATTCAAATAATTTTCTAGTCATCCGTGGCCTCATGGGAACTGCTCCGGAGTGATTGTTTCTAAATCAAGTCACTGGATTATCATATGGCAATCACACACATTCCGGTGTATTCATTCCACAGTTTGTGTATCATTCTTGTTGTTTTCTATTGAAACGTTTATAAGTATACCATTTTAAGAATATGGTTCCGGACATCCGGTTTTTTCTGGAGACTGATGTTGTCCATTGGTCATATTAGACATTAATTGTGAGATGTTATAAGAACCTTGGTTTAAAGCCACAACAGCAGATTCCTTGCCAAATCATTAGTTTTCGAGAAAACTTATCAGCAAAAACAAATTTATACCTGGAAGGGACATCTCCACGACCAGTTGCCGATGTTTACTGGCACAAAAAGACTTATATCCTTCTCTTGAAAGGATGTTACGCACGGTGTAAAAGTTGGAATCGTATTTCTTTGCCAAATCACTTGGGAATTTGAACACTTCTCGAGTAATTCATGATTAGGGCCTAAAAGCCATATTTAAACAATGACTTCAAACGTTGTTCTCTCACGAATCACGAAAATCCTACTAATATTATATCCTTATATCCAGCTATTCCATAGGGTAGAACTAACATTCTTGTATGAGATGCTGCTTTCATTTCACGAGAGTGATTTAAGATTCAAGAGAAGTCGACATTTAAATTCTTTGTTTACAAATGGCTTTTAGGCCCTTAACATGAATTAGTCGAGACTTTTGCTATTTTTGAGGGAGATCACGAAGAATTCTCTAGATGTTTGTGCACAATTAATTTTCTTTTAATTTCGAGATGCGTCGATCAATCGAGAAAAACTTTTCAACTCTCAATTATCTTCAACAAATGCCTGTCGTTTTTTGTTCCAACCACCAGGGACACGGTGGTGTGTTGAACCGTGCGTCCAGATTTACTTTTAATCGTGCTTTATCAGACTTAATGCTGTTGTCAATTTTGTAAATGTAGAATTTTATGGAGAAAAATTTTGCTTAAAACAGGATAGTCCAATTTAAATTCGTTTTCAAAATATTAATTATTTACTGCGGGAATAAAAGTTCAGAATATTGAATATGACAAAGTAGACTTTCAACAGCGCATAAAGGGGCTATTCATAAACCACGTAGACTTTTTTGGGGGGAGGGGGGGTTCTGACCAAATTCTACGCTCCATACAAAATTTAAAAAAAATTGTATGGAGAAAAGTCTACGAGGGGGGGGGGGGGGGGGTCTGAGATTTTCAAAAATAAGTCTACGTGGTTTATGAACCGGCCCAAACAGAACCATGAAATAGAGAAAACAGATCGTCTATGATGTTGTGAATCTTGATTTTTTTTGTCACTTGGTAACGTAACAAACAAGGTTGAAGGATCGGTGGTTATACCCTACCAGTCAATAGTATCGAATCACTTCGAAAAGTATTGCAACACACATTTGAATATTGCATCACCCTCAAGAGTATCCACTCACCTAGAACAGTAGAATGTATGTGGAGTATGATACTATATCTTGAAACCATGATTACCTGCAAAAATGTTTACTGCAGTAGAGCTGTTTAGAAAGAGAGTATGGTTCAGAATTCAGCCACCTCGTCAGGCTAGTGTGCATGTAGAAGAGAACATTTTTTAACGAGTAAATACCGTTATCATGACCAACTAGAATGATCAATCACTCAGCAAAGTTGTTCAGATGGTCAATGGCATCAAAATAGTGGAAAATATAGTTCGGAATTCTGTCAGTATGCGGTGCTAGTGGTCATGTTAAAGAATGCATTTTTCAACGATTTTATGCCAAAAACTTTCAGAAACTGAAGAGTTTCGTTCGGAATTTGGTAACTTCGTGGCACAAGATGGTATGTGAAGGAGAGCATTTCTAATCTTATCTAATCTAATCTCACACTAGCGAAGCCAATTCTCGACAGCATCCTGGCAAACGACGACTTCTTGAATGCATCATTTTTCTTGTCACCAGCCAGGCCAACTGCGTAGCATGTGCCGCAGAGAGGACTCCATGAAATAGAGCGATTCCAGAAAAAGTGACTGGAATCGTTCTACTACTCCGAATCAAAGGACGGAAAAAAGCAAGGACCTCCCGTATTAAACGCTTCCATATAGAGTTAAATAATGTGAAAATTAATATTTTATCGTTGGGAGCATAGATGCTAGAAGGATAAGTTTATGCTCCTTTTGCCTGTGGGTGGACCTTTGGCATTTGAACCAAAAGTCTGGCAACAATTTGTCAATGTTATAGCGCCTTATCTCTCTCACTGAAATTGGGATTGAAATTATATTAAAAAAAAAAATACATTTAGTTGTATGTTATATTTTTAGCTACGTGTGAGAAAAACGTAAGTCTGAGAACTTTCCGTCAAAAATGCATTTAGACAACAAGACCGTTAACATAACAAATTACATTAGCAACTTATTCGCTGATTTCTTCCAGGAAATCTATACTCCTCATGATGATAACGAGCGAGACTTGCAATATTTCTCATACCTCCCCGAGCCAATGACGGACATGTCAGTTGATCATTTACCTGTCAGGGAAATCTTCAATGCTCTTGAAATTTTGGATGCTTCAAAGGGTGCGGGACCAGACGGCTTACCACCAATATTTTTAAAATCTCTTTCAAAGGATCTCGTTAAACCTTTATTTTGGTTGTTTAATTCTTCATCGGAGTTCAGCGTTCTTCCTGCTGGAAGGAATCTTTTTTGATCCCAATTTTTAAAAGTCGAAAAAATCTTACATTAAAAATTATCGAGGGATTGCTATATTATGAAGCATTCCGAAACTTGTTGAATCTATCATAAACGATAGTATATTTTCGCAGGTGAAGACTTTAATTTCTAATTAACAGCATGGTTTTGTTAAAGGACGATCAACAGTCACTAATTTGATACAATTTGTAACTTTTTCTTTGAACGTTATAGATAAAGGAAATTATGTTGATGCGCTATATACCGATTTTAGTAAAGCATTTGACAGAGTTGATATTCCACTGTTGCTTCTTAAATTATCCAAGTTGGGATTCAATCCTAGGCTACTAAAATGGATTGAGTCTTACTTGAACCAGAAAACGCAGAGAGTAAGATTTGATGGAAAACTTCCAACAATTGTGAACGTTACTTCGGGCGTGCCTCAAGGGCCTCATCTTGGTCCATTATTATTTATTTTATTTGTGAATGATATAGAACATATTTTGAATTTCCTTCGTGTTTCAATATATGCAGACGACATGAAACTTTTCCTAGAGATATGTGAGCCATCTGACCTTGAATTATTTCAACACGAAATTGACAATTAAATAAATACATTCGATGTAAGAAAAATTTGTTAGAACTTGATGTAAAATAAAGGCAATTCCATTTGGTTTACCAGAAAACAAAAAATATTGCAAAGATCTAGAGGGCGATACGGTAAAAATTTGGTCAATATCAACTTGACGTATTTCTTTCAATTTTGCATCTAAAAAACCTGAACACCCCTCATGGCAAAAGGAAGGGGAAAGGTAGCAGATATTTTCAAGCACACGAAACTGTTAAAGTTCGCAAAGAAATATCTGGTTTGGCAAGCCATCTGTAACTGTGGCTTGAAAAGCAGCATTTTCATAGCTTCCGGGACTGTCAACCAAGAAATTTACGTGAAAGAGTGTTTGAATAAACGTCTGCTGCCTTTCCTGAAGAAACACGGTTGTTCCGTACTGTTTTGGTCGGATTTGGCATCTTGCCATTACGGTAAAAAGGCCATGGAGTGGTACGCCGCCAACAACGTGCAGGTGGTTCCCAAGGACAAGAACCCTCCCAACACGCCAGAGCTCCGCCCAATTGAGAAATACTGGGCTATTGTCAAGCGGAACCTAAAGAAGACCAAAAAAACTGCTAAGGACGAGCAGCAGTTCAAGGCAAACTGGCTTTCTGCGGCGATGAAGGTGGACAAGGTGGCTGTACAAAATCTGATGGCAGGGGTCAAGCGTAAGGCCCGGCAATTCGGATTTGGAAAAGCGGAAGCCTAACTGATTATTTTTCCTGAATTTTATACTAATTGAACTTGAAAAAGAAATTTAATTTGATTTTTTAAATAAACGATTTCACCGATTTACACGCGTTTTCCCTTGACCAAATTTTGACCGTATCACCCTTTATTACACTTGGCTGAAGACTGTTGAAAGATGCAGTCAAATAAGAGACTTAGTTGTTTTACTCAATTCTAAATTAACTTTTGCCATACATTATAATAATATCATTGATAAAGCAAGCAACATGCTCGGGTTTATCAAAAGGTTTACCTTGAACTTTAACTATTCATACACAATCAAAACGCTGTATATGTGAGATTCCGTCTTGAATACTGTAGCATAGTTTGGTCTCCATATCAAGATACATAAGATTTAAAAAATCGTATCCGCCTAACTATGTTTTTTCGGTATATTTTTAAAATCAAATTCAATATATCTAACGACCGGTTTTACTTAGTTTTGAATCAACAATTTCCTATAATTTTCCTATTATTTGAGCTACTAGATTCACTAGTGCATCATAAATTTTCAACCTTTTAATTTTGAATATTTTTGAAAAATCAGAAAACCCCCTAGAATGTGCACCTGTCCACTCGGGGAACACCTTTCGCAATCCATAGCTGAAAAAAAGTCCTAATTCCAACGGTTGCATCCTTTCACCAACCTCAACCGGATCTAGCGCACCATTGTTGCATACTTTATCGGTTCCATTTGGCCAAGAACATCAGGAAAAAGTTCAACTTTTTCGCCTTCTTTCTCGAGCTCGGTATTCTTCTGCATTCTATTTCCCATTTCCCATTTTCTGTGTTCCAATCCTCAGTCGTAGCAACTCGGAACGGAAAGGTAGATATAGGTCCTAGAATCCGTAAATTGTCTGCCCGCACAGGTCTCTTTTAAAAGAGTTGGGCTGTGGCTTCCCAGACTGAAATCCCACGGAAAAATTTCGACGCGAACAAGCGCAGAAACTGCAAAGAAGGATAAAGTTTTTTTTTTGTACAAGCTCTTTTCATGGCAAATAATATAGTTTTCCATTTTGGCTTTTTAAGCTTTCATCTGAGAGACGCTTGGTGGATGTTGCAATGATTCCGGTGGCTTGGAAAGGGAAGACCCGGAAGTGAGGCCGGAATGAAAATTGCTCGCATTTAGTTCTCGGAACAGTTTTTAATCTTTTCATTTATTGCATACCACGGCACTCGTCCTGGGATGGAGGAAGAATGCGAGATGATGAATCAAATTAATTTCCATTGTGACTGTTTTAATATGACATCATTTCGCGGATGGATTTGTCTCTGTGTTTGGCTTAAAAATGGTTTAATCACGATGCGAAAAATGGGTAAATTCCTTTGCCGACAAGCTAATCTCATTAAAATTTCTCCGAAATTCAGGTGCTACTTTATTGCTTGCTGTTTTATTGCCAACCATCCGGGGAAGAGTTATGCCAGAAGCGTTGAGTCATAAAAGTCGCTTCGGACCGAACTTTACCAATAACCAGGCGAGGGATTGTAATTTATGAATTTGCGCTCCCACTCGTCTTTTTGGCTGAATAACAGAAACCATTCACTTTCATTATTATCCATCCACCACTAATAAATGGAAGTTGTTATGAAGGGGACGGACTACATTCCGAGAAACTCACAACAACAGGCTACAAGCAGACGCATCATGAATATGAATTGTTTGTTAGTTACCGAGAAGGGTGCTGCTGCGGCTGCTGCCAACGTAACTTTGTCTAATCCCTTTTTGATGGCTGAACATCAGTGTACAGTCACCTCCCACCCCGATCAGGGTGATCAAAAATTACAAGCAAATTCGGACGGACGGTTTTATGACCCAGATATTAAATAGTTTAACGAGCATTTATGTATATTGATGACGCTCTCCTTGAATGTGGGGGCGTTTGTTGGAACTATAGAACGTTTACAAAAGAATAATCCATCTGAAGAAAGCATATCAACGCGATAATCATCTCCCTACCAGATTGCTGGCAGCTATTTCCATTCTGCTTACGTTCACCCAGCTTGAAATTCTACCCGCATTCTACGTCTGACAGGTCCTGACAGTGGTGGAAAATATTAACATCTCACTTGGCCGGACATACATAGCTTCAGTGCTGTTTGTGTGTGTTGATCTGTAAGTGAGCGAAGAGAAAGCGAGTGGATGGCAGGGAAGTGATAGTAAAATAAAGATACTAAAAACACGGACAACTACCCGTCTATTCTTTCTTGTTGCATGGGACTTCATGGAGCGAACCTACAGACAGGAGTACAATGAGTATAACAACAATAGCGGATACCGGGATACTGAGAAGCCATTTTCTCTCGAATAGAAACGTCAGTTATTTCGCACAAGAAAGTATTCAATCTCACACTACCCTCAGGCAGGATAGTGGTGAACATTTTTTGAATAGTTGAGTAAACTGAGATTGGTTTTTGTTAACGAGTATCCGACAGATAACTGAAAAGATTAAAATCGATTTAAATTTGTGAGAGAGACAAAAAAAAATCAGTAGGGTTGTGTTAACACACGACTGGTTGACGTAGACTACGTTAAACCGTTTGATTAGTTTTGTTAGTTTCGTAGAGCAACATTGCAATGCTGGTACTGTTCTAACGGAACGTTGGGTTAGCATAAGTAAGTGAGTAAGTATGAAAGAAAATGCTATGATTCGCTTTATTTGGCAGAATTTATCTCGAAAATCTATCGAAAAATATTTCTATATCAGTTATTTTCAGAATGTCATTCGACCCATACCCTTGCCGTAAGGCATAGTATGATCAAATTATCGTGAGTGTGGTCCTAATAGATCGTTAGACCAGCATTAGATAGTAAATATGAATGTTGGAAAATTCTATTGTACACTCTTTAGAAATGATGATGATATGGCCTCGAGTTGAAGTTCTCTCTCCAGCATCCCAACCAGTAGTTGGCAACGCATTACCTCTGGCTGCTTTCAGTTTCGCCCGATAACCACATGGCATCGGTGCATGGTCGTTTTGGAAAATTTTCCGCATGTTCGATCCTAACGCGCTTCCGAAATTTGCGCAAACGGTTGGCATCAAAACGATTTGGCATTGGCACTTATTCTCATTTTCACAGTTTCTCAGAACAGTTTTTTTTTTCTAGAAGTAAAACACTATCCAACGCGAATCGTTAACACAAAAGTATAGCTATTAATAACAATACTAATTGGAATGTGCAGAAAATTTTACGTCGGGATATCATGTTCGAGAATCAAAACGTTGTCCGCGATAGGAAATTTCTTAATAATTGCCGGAACGCAACATTTTTTTAAATTGTCCAACTCCAATGAATATGTACACAAAATATATTCAACTTATATATATTTGTAAAATTTTAAATACTTGGGTTAGTAAAATGGCACTCATTAAAATCTCTAGTTAACTAGAGCAAATATCTCAAAAATAAATCAATCAAGAAACGATCGAGTAATCAGCGTCCTGTGTCTCAATTCTTAGTGACGGTAGCCATTTGTAAATTGTACACAATGCTCAAGGTATGGAATGAAGAGAAAACTAAAATTGTTTAAGCCACCGCTGGCGCTGGCTGCCAATTGATAAGAACTTGGAAAGTAATAGGGAAGCGGAACCTATCTTGAGCTCAATAAGCAGACCTCCAGTGGAAATCGGTGAATATGCACTGCATACCGAACACTGAGTACACAAGTTATTCACAATTTATTCGTTCACTTACCGTTTATCGTTTAGCAACACACAAAACATTCGATTCTGATAATTTTCTTCCAATTAAATACGGAAAAGTTGCCACTGCTATGTATCTATTTTAATAATATCACGAAAAACATTAATCCCATTTGTGTACATATGTTAATCGTACTGATGTTAATCAAGAAAAAATATAAACAAGTTAACGCTCTCCACTACTGTGATGTGATGAGGAATACTACCATCTATTGAAGCTAGGTAACTTTCCATAGCAGTGGAATAATCTGATTTGATAAAATAATTTGAAATCGATTTGATCAGCCAAAAACGTTTGTGCGGGCCCGTAAGCAGAGGCACTTACGTGAAACCCGCGAATATAGGGAAGAGAATCTTCTTCCAAAAGCAAGTTCACACAGACAGCATTGGAATCGAGCCGTCGAATGACAGAATAAACCAATAGATGGGGTCGAAGAGCCCGCCCTCGTTCCGCGAAATGTTAACAATAGGGAGGAGGCAGTCCCATGCTCCCTATCCAAATCGTTTTACTTGGGTGCCCTGATGGTCCCTCCCTCTCCCCGTTATATGTTATTTAATATTTAGTATATTTTGTGCACAAAATATTAGGATATCATTATAGACAAACATGCAATTTTTTTTTCAAATTTCAAACTTGAATGATACTACCAATGGATGGTTACTGAAAAATAAATAAAAATTAGATATGTATTAATTTTTCTTGCCCTGGAAAAGCTGAAAACAGAATAGATCATTCCAAATATCAAAGATAAAATTTCAATAAGAGATATTTTGTTTAAAAAGACATGTTGTAATGTTTTTTCTTTATACTGTTCTAGTAACATTTCAAATATAACAATTGGAGTGAACGAAGAGTCCGGTTTGATGATTCCTGAAATAAGAGGCTTATCTAACCATAATGCCACTAAACACAATATTAAAATATAGTCTTACATTGCTTATAAGCACATGCCAGACTTTTATTAATATAGTAGTTGAAATTCAGAAGTGCAATTTAAAATTAAATGTAATGCTGAAATGCTGAACAAAAATTGAGCCTTTGATGCCTGTCGTGTTGCTCCCGGCTCTTACGTGGTTTTGGAATGCAAAAATGATTCCAAAGCGTGCTGAAATTATTGATCAAATGAGAATGGGAAATATACAATATGATTTAAAGGTACACGATCTTCAGTCGCACCCCCTCACTTCGCTATTATCAGTTTGACAACATTGCCCAGGCTACGCCAACCAGCGTCTCCATGTTTCAGCTGGCAGTCTTTTGTGATCATATGACTCGTGGAGGCGTGAGGTAGGAACTTGTGAGGACGAGAGGTCGACGGCACCCTCCTTCGAAGTTGTCAACTCACCATTTGAAGCCCATGTACATTATTTGACGTCATAACCTCAAATTATACATCCGGTCAATCGTCATCATAACGATGGAGGTTCAGATGGCAGTAGTCTGGGAGATTTTTTTGCGCTGTCAAGGGATCGCTGTATTGCTCTTCGTGTCGATCTTGTTTTGCTTCCGATTTCACTTCCATCTAGAGTAAGGCACCACTCCCCTCGAGAAATAAATTCACTAGCGAGCCTAACCTGAATTTTCTCTTATACAGTACTGGAAAAAATAAAGTGCTCACCAAAACGAATAATCTTGAAGAGTGACACCCTTTACACATTCAGAGAAAACCTTGAGCTGTATTCGACATAATTCATTTTATTCTTCTGTTTTATCGTTTCGTGCAAAGAAAATAATAAAAATCTAGGACTGGAAATTTATATCTTAATTTTTATTGAACCTTTTCTGTTATCGACTGGAAAAAATAAAGTGCTCACAAGAGAAATTGTAAAGAAAACACAGTATATAAAGCTTTTAGTACTTAGTATGTCCACCTTTTGCCTGGATCACTGCTTGTAGACGTCGTGGCATGCTTTCGACGAGGTTGTGCAGATATGTTTCATCGATGTTCTGCCACGCTTCATTTAAAGCTTTGAAAAGCTTGGTTTTGTTCGTCACTTCGCCTTTATCCACCTGTCTATCCAAAATCGACCACAAATTTTCAATCGGGTTGAGGTCAGGTGATTGTGGTGGCCATTCCAACAGTTTAATGCGATTTGCTTTGAAGAATGCAGTTGACTTTCGTGCTGTGTGCTTTGGGTCATTGTCCTGCTGGAAAATGAAGCTTTCCTCAAGCCCCATTTTAAGAAGCGATTCCTCCAGATTTTCATTGATTATATCAATGTAACGATCAGCAGTCATGATACCTTCGATTTCTACGAGATTTCCAACGCTGGACCACGAGAAGCACCCCCAAACCATAATACTTCCGCCACCATGTTTTACAGTTTTCTGCACGTTCTGATCCAATAAGCGTTCTCCCGACTTTATCCAAACACGAGGGCGCTGTTTCTTGCCAAACAGTTCAAATTTGCTCTCATCAGACCATACCACTCGTTTCCAGAATTCTACGGGCTGTTCTGCATACTTTTGAGCAAATTTCAATCGTTTGATTCTATTCACTTTTCTGATTAGAGGGCCTCGACTTGCATACTTGCTCTTCAATCCAGCTTCTTGCAGCCTGTAGCGAATAATTCTATCGGATACCTTTAGATTCAAGTTCTCACGTATAGCACGGCTGGTTATTGATGAGCATCTTCTGGCTTCTCGTACGATTCTCGAATCTTCGCGTGGTGACGTAAGCCGCTTTCTCCCACGACCTGATTTGTCTGCCACACTTCCACATTGTTCGAATTTCTTCCATACCTTCCTTACACCAGAGTAGCTTAAAGCATACTTAGCAGCAATCTTCCGGAACGATTCATGGTTCTGGTGGTCTCGAACGATGAGTTTACGGATTTTTAGGGGGATTTGCTTACTTTCCATCTTAAAACACGAATAACGAACAAGTAAAACGGGGAAAAATTGTTCTTGAATATACCGCGCATAAACAACAATAAGAGGATATGTCAATATCAGCGACTGGGAACGAACAAAACACCGTAAAATATTATAAGGTAAAAGTGAGCACTTTTTTTCTTCCAGTTCAAAAACAACTTAATTTAAGTAAAAAAAGTTTTTTTTTATTTCAAGAGAATAGCAATTTTTTTTCTACAAAAACTGAAAGATAACGCAAATTAAGTCAACTTTGCAGAAGAAAGCTAAATAATATAATCAAATTTGATGAAGTTATGAAGCAATGATATAATTATTTCCGGGTGAGCACTTTATTTCTTCCAGTACTGTACCTTGTTCATACTACAGCGTTGTAACATAATACAAGACTATCTTGATGACATTTTCCTTGTTGCTAATTTTCAAAACACCCTTGTATTATGTTACAAGTCTGTAGTCTGAACAAAGCATTACGCTTATTCCACAACCGAAAAATTATTCAACCGGAGTTGATAAAACCAACGGAGAAGTTATAAAAACAATGTACGTGCTGATCCTGTCATGGACCGAATGGTGAAGACGATATTGAAGAATTACCAAGGGGTCGGTCAATCTGATCAATTTAAAATTTTCAAAAGATTTTAAATCTTTTCCAAAGATCGGGCCACTGATCGGGCAATCTTGGTAAAACAAGTAGGCATTTTTTTCAGTGTTTCAAAATTGTAAATAAAAAGATGAAAAAAAGCAACAAATATCAAAACAAATTCACGTCCTTCGATATCTGCATTTACATAGTTCGTGATTCAAATGTGAATACTGAAATCTTTTATAAAAAAGAATATAATATATAGCAAAGCACTTAGTAGAGGAAGTAAATTTGGTAACCTGTATTCAGAAACTTGAAACCCAGACGGATGCTCGGACGGATGTTTATGTAGAGAATGATTACTCCTGATACTAAGTGATAATCGTTTTTGGAGTAATCGTGCATCGAGTTCGGTTCCGAATTGGTGATATACTGCAGGGTTTATTCCTTCAACGATGGAAAATGAGTATGGTGGTGTCGTAATGCTAACACGTATGATCATTATAATTTACTATCTTTTTATGATTCGTATTTTTACTAAAGCTAGATTTTGTAATCTAGATAAGCTTTAGTGAAAACATGAAACTTGACTACGGTACGGAATTTCAGATTTTTAATCTGCAGAATTAACACTAGAGTCCATCTATCAATTATCGGTTATTGATAGCTCCTTAAAATAGGAGTTGCTTTGAAGATAGATTGTATTGTATGAATCGTAATCGGTTTTATCTTTAGTGTTGGAATTTCTGGAACAGTACAAAACAGTCAGTGTTTTATATGCGAGTTATTTATTTTTCATGCCGCATATGCTTAACTTGTTATGTTACATAGAAAGGATTGTCTTTGTTGGTCCTTTCACCTATTTATTTTTGTGTCGATTTATTGCTTATCTTGAATCGGTTCAGCCGAAAACGCATAAGCTCCATAAAATATAGCATCCATAAAACTTGTGATTTCTTCACTCGTGTTTTCCTGTTCCTGATCCAAAAACAAAAACGTTCCGGTTGTATCCCGTTTTACACTCCGGTAAAACCAATCCTTCCTCCGAATTTTAAAATATACCATCTACCTACTTCCTCGGGAGTCAAAGAGTCGAAGTCAATAGATGATGGCTCACGTTGATGGTCTTATTGTGCAGAATGTTCTATTAAATTAAAACGTATCAATTAAGAAAAAGTTTCCAGGAATATAAAACATGATTCATTACCTCTATGATTTACAAATCAGTTGATCAAATTGATTCGCGTTAGTGGATTATTTTATTCTTCAGTTATGACTATTATCATTCATCACCGGTTTTCGGTTGAACCATATTGTCGTCACGCTGGAATAAGTCTCACCCGACCATATATTTTCCACCCGTTCTAATACTCAAATTTATATTGGAAATAGTGTCCGACATTACTTTTACTAACAATAGAATAGGGCCTATCAACATTTGTAAAAAATCATCTCAGAGCGCTTTTTCTTGCAAGCCGTAGGCTACACACGCAAACCATCAGCGTCATCGTGTAGGGAAACCTTTCCTACCCTGGGGGTGCGACACATCTAAATCCAGATTCAAGATGATCGAAAAATCTCACGCTAGCGAATCAATCTGTGAAAAATCTTGTTTCAGCTTGTGAATCTTAATCCATCTACTTGCATCGTGCTGCATCTTTTTGCAGTAAATCTTTAAAATCTTCATCAAAATCTTTAAAATCTTCTTTCTATCTACTAAGCGTGCGCACATCGCACAAAAGCATAACAAAAAATATCTTACATCTGAGATAGAGTCGCACCCCCTGGGGAAACCCCCATTGTTGGGTGAGACTTATCCCGGTTTTCTACTGTAACGAGAATATTTCGCTTAAAGAACATCCTTGTTTATCCTAAATATTGAGAGGAATTGGACCAAGCTCAGCCTCAATGTTTTGTCAGATAAGTTGCTGAAATAGAAAGAGAATCGCTTCGTTTTAATTCTTCCATATCTGGAAATGTGGAACTAGATCTGGAAGCAATTTCTTTTTAAATAGTATCTGCATTCAAAAACGTGTGCTCTTATCACCTGATGGAAAACGGATTTTTTTTTCCAAAATCTAATCCTGCTCTCAATTAAACTTAAAAATGTTTTATAGTTACCTGTTTTAATGCCTGAACTCGCGGGTGAAACAATAACATTATATTGAGCATAATATGAATACAAACGAACGCGATCAACACACGTTTTTGATATTCTGAAACACTGAAATAAAACAACAGTCTGTTTCAAACTGGCATAAAAGATTTTAAATCTTGACCAGATCGTCTGATCTTTTACAAAGATTGGAATAAAAAATCAGGAGATCTGATCAAATGATCAGAAAGTCCGACCCCTTGAGAATTACTCAAATCTCTTTCCTCGAACGGTAACTCGTAAAATAGGAATGTCACCTGGTTTTGTCCAAAAATCAAAACAGCGTTTTGAGCGGAAGTCATATGAAGTAAAAACAGTTCCAAATCGCAACGACAAACAGAACTTGACAGCAAAATCACGGGCTCGACGATTGTACTGTAAATATTTGAAGGAGTTTTCAGTTCATTGTTCCTGGAGAATTTCAAGCAGGCAGCTTTATTCTGCTATGGCCAAAAATTCTGCAGCTACGTATTTCAGGACGAAGAAGGCATCGAAATTTCCCAAAAAATACCTTGTTTGGGAAGCACGTGTGGCAGAATGAGTAAATCTTTCGTCACTGCAGGTTATTATGCCAAGGAAAAAGAGAGCCTGTAGAAGCGAATGCTACTTAATAATAAAATCACAACGAAAAACCTTTGTTCTGGCCCGATTTGGCATCATGCCATTATGCTAAAATCAATGATAAACGATTACATACTCGTGAGTTTTCGCAAACGTAATTTGTAATCGACCCTCGGGCCCTTTCAATTTGAGCATGAGCATGAGCATGATTGACCGCCCGAGGTTGCTACTCCGTTGTTGCCAGATCAGCTGTTATTACACAGAGAACCAACAGATGATGCTTGGGACTAACATACATCTTCAATGTGTAAAAATCCCAATCTAAGGCAATACCGGCGCCGGCCTCGCCCGAATGCAGGTCAAGTAGGGAATGGGTAGGAATATGTTGACGTGATACTCGCTTTATTAGAAGCCGAGAACACCTCTGCACTTCCACGAGAAATCACTGGGATTTTGAATATCAGGATTGGGTGGCGGCAGGGTTTGTTTTGGTAAACGATAAGCTGTCAAGTATAATTAGTACCGATTTCCGATTTGAACCGATTTAAACCAACAGTAAGGATGCTATTGGGGCCACTCACAAAGTGTGATTATGAGTTTTCATTGGAAAAACCAAGTGATTTTAAATAATGCTGAAAAGCCGATTTTGACTAGTTTGAACCAATGGTTAGAATGCTATTGGGATCACTCACAAAATGTGATAGTGGTTTTTCATTGGGAAACTAAGAGATGTTTTATAATGCTGGAAAGCCGATTTGGACCGATTTAAACCAACAATAACCGTTGTGTGGCCGAATGGGTACCCGGGTACCTTTTCGGATTTCAATTCACGATATTGAAATGGTTTTTCATTGTACAAGATTTAAACTCAGTTAGATCCAAGAAAATGACGGTCAAAATCGATTGCACAATTTTCCGGAATTTTTCAGCAAGCAGGGGTGAAATGAGGGGCTCTTACTTTTTTTAACTACGTAGATGGCCGGATGGGTACCCGGGTACCCACGAAACTGAAATGCTTATATCTCAGGTGATTTTAGGCCGATTTGAACAATTTTGGAATCAATTGATTCAAAATTTATTCTTCTATCAAGCTGTTATCGGAATGGATCGATCCGGTCATCCGGACATGTCTTGATTTGATGAACTGATCGTGGAATTCGGTAAATAATCAGCAATGTTGGTATCAAACTTCATGAAATTTCATCAGCAGGTTGGATTTTACTATCTTCGATCCATCAGACGTGTGAACATCCTAGTGGCCATTCCGGAACAGGTTCCCCGCGGGGCCATGGGTGGTCATAAACATTTTTCATTGAAATCCCAGCAATATGGACATCAAACTTCTTGAAATTTCATCAGCAAATTGAATGTTACTATCTTGGGTCCATCAGACGTGTAAACATCCTAGTGGCCATTGCGGAACAGGTTCCCCGCGGGGCCATGGGTGGTCATAAACAATTTTCCATGGAACCCCAACAATATGGGTATCAAACTTCTTGAAATTTCATCAGCAAGTTGAATTTACCTTGTGTCCATCAGACGTGTAATCATGCTAGTGGTCATTCGGGAACTGGTTCCCCGTCGGCCATGGAACCATTTTTCAATTAAATCCCAGCAATATGGGTATCAAACTTCTGGAAATTGTCTCAGTAGTGAGTTTCTCATATATTTGGGAGGTGAACGAGTTGAACGCGCAGTGGCCTATTCGGAACAGTTTTATCGTGGAACCCTCAGTGGCCATGATTCTCTTATTATTATTCTCACACTTTTTGAAAGTGCTTCATTGAAAATATTCGTTTTAGCTCTACTAGACGTGTAAACTTCGCAGGTATTTAAAACTTTTCTATGGAAAGAAACACACTTAGATTTTTTTCAACGGAGAATATATGAAATATTTGAATAATTAGAGTATATATTTTTTTATGTTGGAATGGCTTCAAGAGGAGGTTTTTGATCATCACGAAACCATCAGATGTGCCGGTTTAGAGTGATTTTTTGGTGTATTTGATAAAATTAAAAAACAACAACATTTCAATAAACAAAATCTTCTTTAATTCAAAGGTATAACAAAAAAAACGCTTATTCTTCAAAATAACCAAAACAAGAAAAAAAAAAAAAGAATCAGCTTCAAACTCGAAGCATAGAACAGTTTCAACAATCGTTGCACACGTCTTTGCAATGTTGTTTGCAAACTGGTTTCAGGCAGCACTTACATGTTTTTTCTTGTCTTCCTACGTTGATTGCCCTCAGTTTTACACAAATGACAGATACCTACTTGGGGAAGTCGTCCTGTTAAGTCACGCTCTGGATTGGCGTTTTCCTTTTTAGGTGAAGGTTCCTTTCCAAGAACCAGCTCAATGGCCATTCGCGTGGAAGGGTTGCCCATTACATTTGGATTCTCCACTGTTTATGATGTTTAATGATAACACGTCTGATGGACCCAATATATAGAAATTCAACCTGCTGATGAAATTTCAAGAAGATTGATGCCCATATTGTTGGGCTTCCATGGAAAAATGTTTATGACCACCTATGGCCCCGCGGGGAATTAGTTCCGGAATGGTCACTAGGATGTTTACACGTCTGATGGACCGAAGATAGTAAAATTCAACCTGATGATGAAATTTGAAGAAGTTTGATACCCATATTGCTGATTATTTACCGAAATCCACGATCAGTATTATCGTATAAAGACATGTCCTTGAAAATCCAGGTTTCCCGGAAACCAGAATGACCAGATCGATCCATTCCGATAACAGCTCGATAGAAAAGGAAATTTCGATTGGGATGGAGCCCAGAATTGTTCAAATCGGCTTAAAATGACTTGAGATATAAGCATTTCAGTTTCGTGGGTACCCGGGTACCCATCCGGCCATCGACGGGTGTTTTTTTTCGGTCACACAACGGATAAGGATGCTATTGCGGCCACTCACAGAGTGTGATAGTGGTATTTCATTAGGAAAACAAGGTAATTCATCTCAACGCTTGAGTAGCAACTTGGACCGATCTACACCAACAGTAATGTGCACACCAAAAAGTAGTCGTCGGAAATGCCCTAATGCAGTCTTCTTCGTGTACGCTTTGCTAATCCGATCACTACTACATGAATATTAATGTATGTGTGCTATGATGAAGACGTCGTTTGGCTACAGTAACCTTTATTCAGTAAAATGGCGTCGAATCAAGAACGCGTGCGCGAAGCAATTTTGCACAAAAGAGTGGAAAATCCAGATATGTCGCACGGCGATATTGCCAAGTCATTAAAAATCGCAAAATCGACGGTTACTAAAGTGCTAAAAAACTTTCAGCAGCGCTTAACTTTAAAGAGAAAGGTCGGTTCCGGAGGTAACCATGATTCTTGTTTCGTCGCGGAGAGGAAGAAAGTGATTAAAGAATTTAAGAAGAAACCGAATATCTCCGTTCGTAATGTGGCGAAAAAAGTGAAAATGTCTCCATCGTTCGTCCAGAAAGTGAAGAAAAGTGCAGGCTTGAAATCATTCAAAGTAGGTGTTGTTCCAAATCGTAACGACAGCCAGAACAAGAGCGCAAAATCTCGATCGAGAAAATTATATGACACTATGCTGAAGGAATACGACTGCATAATATTGGACGACGAAACATATTGCAAAGCTGACTTCAAGCAGATACCAGGACTACAGTTTTATACCTCGTTGCAAAGAGGAAATGTTGCTGATCGTTTTAAGCAAAAAAAAAATGTCGAAGTTCCCAAAAAATACCTCGTATGGCAGGCAATATGTGGATGCGGTCTCAGAAGCGACATCTTCATCACGACTGGCACTCTAAATGGACAAATTTACGTAAAAGAGTGTCTGAATAAACGACTGTTGCCGTTCATTCGGGAACACAACGGTTCGGTGCTGTTCTGGCCTGACCTGGCATCTTGCCACTATGGAAAACTGGCTAAGGATTGGTACATTGCTAATGGTGTAAATATTGTCCCAAATTATTGCAATCTGCCAAATTCGCCAGAGCTCCGTCCGATCGAAAAGTATTGGGCTCTGGTCAAGAGGAATCTTCGAAAAACGAATAGCGTAGCAATTGATGAGAAAAGCTTCAGGCGTAATTGGCAGAAAGCTGCAAAATTGGTGACGGATGACACTGTGCAAAAACTGATGGAAGGTGTCAAACGAAAGGTGCGGGCATTTGGATATAACAGGTCAAATTGACTTAACTGTATATGTTTTATATTTGTATTTTTATGAAGTCTTAAATAAATGATTTACTTTTGATTTTCTCATATTTTCCATTTAATACCACTAATTTCCCGTTGACTACTTTTTGGTGTGCACATTCTTTACGGATGCCGCTGGAGTCCCTTACAAAATGAGACAGTGGTTTATTTGTACCAAAATAGGGTGGCCCGACGAGTATGGTGAACGAATAATTTGAATCACAATTAATTATGTACCTCACCATCGACCGATCTTGCCTGGCGAACCACGACTTCTGATGCTCACTCGATCACTCGCGCAACTAACAATAGGCAACCGACAAAACGCTACGCCCGATAACAAAAAAATGCGGAACAAAGTATCGACACAACCGATTCAACCGATTCAACCGATGGTCGTCGCAAACCTATTAAAAATGTATTTTATTAATATAGATACAATGGGTAACAATAACCTGTCTTGCTCCACGTTCTTGAAAGCACTTACTACCTCACGAGTCGCCTGTACTCAACTCCGCATGTGTCCGTCTAGTTTCAGGTACATTCATTCATCTCTATGCCTAACTTCAAAAGTTTTAAGAAATAGAGAAATATTAGATATTGTCTTCAAAACTTGGTAGAAACAAACTATTTGCTGCCTGAAAAGAAACAAAACTAAGAACAAAGATATAAGTAAAATCCGTGTAGTCCCCCAGCATGCTACTTTACCGAAGTCACGCTGCCTATATCGCTTTGGTGCGGCTGCCACCTAATGTATAGTTGACGCGATACAGCGTTTCTTACTCAACCGCTGGATGCCAGGACAGACGCTGTTTGAGCCGCACCTCCTTGATGGACAGACGCTCGGCACGCACCTCCTCAATCTAGCTGAAGTCAGAAAGACAACAGTGCCCAGGCTGCACTACCAGCTAAGTACGCAACCCTTAGCTGGCGGTCTTAGTCATCTCCTGACCCGTGGAAGCATGAGGTAGGAACTTGTGAGGACCATAGCTATGTTGCGGGGACGCACGCACGCTCCATCCCAGTTGTCTACTCACCATTTTGCAGCCCATGAATGATCTGAAATTGTATAGCATATAAAAAATAATGAACCAAAAATTTCGATGTGCTGCTCTGCTAATAAATGTGATACAACCATAATGGAACTGACCTGAGCTTTGGGTCTTGATCCCTACTGAGCCCTTGCGGCACGTCAAGCCAATTCAGCGCAAGGGAGGTTTTTTTTAAAATTGTACCCCATTATAGAAAATAAAGACGTCGTCCTACGTCAAAACCACTGCTACAAATATAAAAAGACTGCTAATTGTAAAAAATGACACCGGTTTTGAATATTAAAAAAACCAAAACATCACAAAACTAAGCCACGTCAATCCATTCGCAATTTGCGAAAGTTTGAACACAATTTTTTAAACACAAAACCTGATACCAATCGAAATTATCTAATGGTGAATGCTCAATCTGTACAATCCGGTGAGAGACGTTTCCAATTGTGTTACATTATAGGATTTCTGCAAATCCAAAACAAACAAAATATTACAGGAGTTTAAACATTGGAACTAAGCCGCAGGCTATCGGAGAAAAAAAAACCTACTAAACAGCAATAAAAAAGATCAACTCAACCCAATAAACTTTGGTGGCAAGTGGGAAATAATTTCCTTTTCCAAGAAGGTGACAGAGGAGAGCGGCAAGCGGAGAGGGTGAGAGAAAAAGGACGAGAGAACGCCGAATCGAGTGCGAAGCCACCAAGAGGGAGGTTTTATTACTGACATTTTAGTTTTTAATCTTGAGAAATTATGGCCCTTTAACGATATTGTTATGGTGCTTCTTCTTTTTCTACATCTTCGGCTTGGAGCTGCTCGCTCGAGGATGGAAGAGGAAAATTGCCGTCTTCAGCGATTGTTGCCAAGAACTAGTGGTGGGTGGAGGGGGGCGGGGGTCATATTTAAGCCTCTTTAGAAGGTGTCTCCTCGCTGCTTTGCGGTGTGTGTGGGTTGGATTGGAAAGGATGTGGCAGGGTAGCAGATGGTTTCGAGGAAGATAGAGTGGGCTTCGAGAGCCCGAAGAGTGGAATGTATTTATGAGTACGTGAGGGTCAAGCATGGGATTCGAGCCCAGCATGAAGGGTGACAAAGGACAACCACCTTACGACCTTTTTGGGTGCACAATGATAAGGCATGTTTGGGACAGTTATGTTTTTTTTCGGTTTGCGAACCGGGAATGTAAAACAGGGGATGGAATTTCGGGTTTTGTTCAATTACGTATTTGATGGTTGAACGGTGCCACAAAAAAAAAGAAACATTCTGTGAGATAAAATCAGCCTACCAGTGTGTGAAAGAATGATCGGTTGGTTGGTATTTTTACCATGGCTGTCATACTTTCAATAAAAAGATAGCAAACAAACATAACCAGAGTTATGAAATGACAATGTTTAACTAATTTCCAAATTTGCTCAATAAACACTTTTTCCTAACATGCTAAGGGAAAACATCGTGGCCACTGAGCAGAAGGAGTAATCCATAATATGATTCAAATAGCCCCATTCCGATCGTAATCAGTTTAACGAGGTCCATTTGTCCGGTTTTATGCTGTCCTGCTTTGTCGTCGTTTGTCTCGTTCACCCGCATAAAACCGGCACCAATCTCAAATACGACAACCCCAATTGAGACCACCGCCGATACCCGGCCAATGCCGGCTTCTTTCAATCAGAGAAAAGTCACAAGCCGAAAAGGCTTCTTCTCCGTCCTGAAAGGAAAAAGCGCACAAAACTAGTAATAATTCATCGATGTGTGCTTATCTTCGTAATAGGATTATTTGCCTATATATTGAATATTATACCCTTGTGCCTGGTCTAAGAATGTGAGGCTGTTAGTGGGTTTCCTTGTCAGCTCTTTGGAAAAAAAAAATCCTGGTTGTCTCCAACCAGTGTTGCCAGATTTTCGATAGTACGCTTAAACTGACGTTTGCCCCTAGCAACTAATGGATAAACAAATTCACCGCTATCGTTCGGCGAAAACATTCGACTCCGTTCCTACCAGCATCTTCCACGACCAGCACCCATCTTAACTTTCATATGCCATTATCATAAATAGATTTTCTCTCGTATCCAATTTATTCCCATATTGGTCGCTTGCAGCAGGGTGAAGTAGGACGCAGGAGTCATAATATATGACTCGTTTCGAATATCCTTCCGATTTTTCTCGGCATTTTCGGTTTTCCACCGTTAACCTCCGACCCAACTCTGACCATCCGGACTGCCGGAACCAGCTTGGAAAATCGACGCTGGGTGGACTAACTTTATCAGCCACCATTAATCTCATTTTATTTTCGATTCGGGTAAATAATTGCTTTGCCTACGTTCCGAAGCCGGTAGTGGTTTGACCTAGTCTGCGTTACATAAATTTGTATCCCCATTTGATAGACTTACCCTTCTAGGAAAACAAAAAGTTTCTAACTTTACGTCAACCGACAGGAGACGGACGGAGGAGGATGCAATTTCATCCGACAAGTGCTTTCACCTGAGCAGTACGTATGTGTCTTCCATGTACATATAAGAACGTGCAAGATGATCCTCTTTTCCCTGAAACTGGGGATAACACGAAACAACAAGACTGAAGAATGTCGGGAATTCCTCTCGTTGTTGGCTTCACCACGCGCGGATACACTCACTCAACACGTTCCTTTCCTGCACGGGCACAACAACTATTCTCAAGTGTCAGAGCTATTGAGTCGGAATGCGCTTACGTTTTCGCACGGTCCTCCCTGGGGCTGAGGCAGGCTGACAGCATCCATCCACTTTCCGCATCCTGTTTCGCATCGGAACGAAACGTAGGTTACGTAAGAACGTGCATACATTGTGAAGCTCTATTGCTGTGCTGTTGTTTTGTAGCGGTTTCAGATGATATTCCAACACTGAACACTCGTGGTAGATTTACTATGACAAAGCAAGTGAATAGGTGGAAAGGTACATATAGAAATATGCAAAGCGAGATACTTCAAGCTTCCAGGAATATTATCCTCTTCTCCATTCGGTCGGTCCGTTGATGTTGAGCTTAATCGAATGGAAAATCTTTTCGAGGTTTGTTGAGGTGACGAGTTTCTTTGTTGACTGTTTCAGCTGGCGAGGTGTGAAGGCAAAACGATCGAACTTGTTTTTCATGGAATGGCTGACATTTATTTTATTTTATATATTTATTTATTTCGTCAAGCAATGTAGACTACATACAATGGATACAATGTTTTACTTACATGCTATACATTATTTCTGTTGTCATTAAGATGAGATTTTACTTGTTCTTTAGACATAATGATGCCAATGATTTCGCAATGTAAGTTTTATTGGGCATTATTTGTTTTGGGGCCCTTTTTGGTAAAATTTTGTTTTTTTTTTTAAAAAATTTTTTGTGGTGTGAGGGGGGGGGGGGGGAGTTAAAAAACAAGAGCGAAAGTTGTTTTTTTGTTTTGGGGTGGAAAATTGGGGTGGAAAAAAGGGAAGGGGGGCGTGTGGGGGTGGGAGGGGGGGGGGGGGGGGGGGGGGAGTCCAATTCAATTTCCTTAGGCAGCATTCATTAATTATGTCACGCTTTTAGGGGGGGGAGGGGGGTTCAGAAAACCGTGACATTTTGTGACAAACGAGGGAGGGGGGTAAGCTGAATCGTGACATCACATTTTTTGAAAAAAAAAAACAAAAACAAAATGATATTCTTATGCAATATCGCCTACTACTACTATCCCTACTGTTCACGCCCCTTCGTAAACGAACAGCAACAGCAGTAATTATGCAGCACTCACACACCGCTCGCATTAACTATGCCACGCCCTGTTCTGCAACTTTCCATCGTTCTGGAACTTTCCATGTTCTGGAACTTTCCATTGTTTTGGAACTTTCCATCGTTCTGGAACTTTCCATGTTCTGGACCTTTCCATCGTTCTGGAACTTTCCATGTTCTGGAACTTTCCATTGTTCTGGAACTTTCCATGTTCTGGAACTTCTAGCAGTAGCGGCACAATATAAAAACGGCACCGCAGTGGCGCAGTCATTCAGTCATTATATCAATTCTAAGGTGTTAAGATCAAAAGGAAAAAGCAATAAAGGATAAGTGAATAGAAGCAGTAGTTTTTCTATCAATATCTTCTGGATCCATTATCCGGTGCAACAGCCCAGTGTTATACAGTGTTGAATACAGTCCACCCTACGACTAGAGTGTTTGCTGTCAACGGCCTTGGAACCCAACCCGGCCTTTTCAGGGTAAGAAGAGTTGAATTTTCCACCCATGAGCCAAGACAGAGCACTCGTTTTACCCGACAGTTGCTAGTTTGAGCGACACCTATTTCCTTTCCTACCGTGTTAGGACACGTTTGAGTTCTGTCGCAAGAGAGCTAGCAAGCTACTTCAAGTACCCTACGGATCCGGTGTTTGGCTCCGACACCTACCATACCTAACACGCTAACTTGAAAGTACCCATTAATGAGTCGAAAAGTACGCATTTTGAAGAAAAGTGGCTTAATTCATTATTAGGAGTATATTTTCCTCATTAATTGAGTATTCGTTACCCATTAATGATTAATTGATACTCATAAATGAGTAAGCAATACTCAGAAATGAGGAAAGTATACTCTTAATAATGAGTTAAGCCACTTTTCTTCAAAATGCGTACTTTTCGACTCATTAATGGGTACTTTCAAGTTAGAGTGAATACTATTCCACCGTTCATGAATGACAGCTGCAGCTCATTCAGTGTGCGTCAGTGAATAAAGTCCAGTGTTTATTGGTGAAAAATTGGTTCGCGCAGTTAGTGTATTTTGGAAAATGAATCGTGGAGAACTTTTTAATACGCTGTACAATGCGTATGTAAAGGCTTACCCGGATAAGAAGAAAAGGGAGTGCCAATTGGATGCTACTAATTTCTGGAATGAACGGAAGGGCAATGACAACACCGCACTTGAAGAGCAAGTCAATAACAAAATAAAAGAGCTTCATGCCTTGCAGCTAAAGAAAAAAGGTAAACTTCTTCAACTATGGGGAAAGTCTATGAGTGCTCCTAAGGAATCAGCGCCGACAGTGAAACCCGCGCAACCCATCAAGGAAATTGAGTATATGGCTCAGCCGTCATCATCAAATAAACGCCCTGCACCAGTACAGGAACAACTTAAAGCTGAGCTAAATAATCTGAACTCTGAGGTAGTGCTTCTGATTGACAAGAAGTCTGCTGGACTATTGACGGATGATGATCAGTCGAGACTCGAAGGGCTAAAAATTAAAAAGATCAAACTTGAAAAGAATCTCAAAATCAAGGAAGACGAGCAAGAGCGGCAGCAGAAGCATCGTGAGAAAATGAAGCAGGCTAAACAACTGTTAATTCGGGACATCCCAGAGGCTGGTAAATATGATATATTAACTAGTTTGTTTGCACAGTAGATATAAATATCAAATTTCAGGAAATTATCTTTCATTCCGAAATTCTCCTGGCCGCCCTCGTGTTGAAGAGCAGCAACCGGAGCTGCTCAAGGCAATATGCGATATCGCACTTCATGGATCTGCGGCCCACGAAAAGCGCAGTGATGAGAGCGTCAGAAGCGTTAAAACTTTAGATGAGTTGACTTCTGCAATACAAGGCAAGGGATTCAATATCAAAAGAACAGCAACATATCTGCGGTTAATCCCAAAACGAGCCAATTCCCATCAAGGTAAATGTCACGTAAATACTGTACCAGTGAAGTTGATGCGCGCAAGTAATGCAAAACACAACGATCATCCCGATGGCCGATTCTGTACAGCGACCATAAGATCATTGGAAGAACTGGCATCTGTGCTAGGGCCCAATGAAGTAGGATTTATCAGTCAGGATGATAAGGCGAGAGTGGCGATAGGCCTAACGGCTGCCAATAAGCAGTCTCCCATGCTTATGCATGTGGAGTACAAAATCACGCTTCCTGACCACGATTGGATAGTTGCAAATAAGCATAAACTAATTCCGTCCGTGTACGCTGGAATCGAAATCAAACCGAATGGTCTTGGCAAACCGGAGGCTGTTGGTTTTTCGGGCCCCACTTACATTGCAATTCGGTCAGGCAAACACGCTTCGTCAACGGCGTTTTCTCATGCGTTAGACATCAAGCGGCTTCTAACTCTTGAATCGTTTGATGGTATTTTTAAGTTTGATGGATTGGTCAAACCAGTCCTAATCTTTACCGTCGACGGTGGACCTGATGAAAATCCGAGATATCGCAAGGTAATACAGATAGCAATACACCATTTTAAAGAGTACAACCTTGACACGCTGTTCATTGCAACGAACGCTCCGGGAAGGAGTGCTTTCAATAGAGTGGAGCGACGTATGTCACCCTTGAGTAAGGAGCTTTCTGGATTGATAATACCACACGACCAGTTTGGTAGTCATCTGGATTCCCAATTGCGTACAACTGATTCAGCTTTGGAGAAGCAAAATTTCCAGTACGCTGGTGAAGTTTTGGCAGAAGTCTGGAATGATGTGGTCATCGACGGTCATCCGACGTTGGCTGAATATATCGATCCTGATGCTTCTGAAATAGATCCGAAGTCAATTCGTGACTATGACCAACACTGGTTTGGAACTCATGTGCGAACCAGCCAATATTTACTCCAGATACGGAAATGCACAGATAGGTAAAATTTTGAGATGCATTTGATGGTCAAATAATTGTTATATGTGCATAAATTTATATTTTTACAGGAAATGCTGCTCACCACTGCGAAGTAGCATCGATCACGTTATCTGCAATGGATTTTTGCCTCCACCAATCTCTCTGACGCAAACATCTCGAGGATTGATTGGGTCATCGAAGGACGAACCACAGCATTTCCCATCAATGTTCGTATTGAACTCATTACAAGCTCAACAGATTCTACCTAAATCGATGTCCGGATATGGAACGATTCCGTATGATCTTTACTGTCCTTCAATTAAAAACTCATTGAACGAACGAGTGTGTTCCAGCTGTGGCCTATACTTTGCATCTTTAGTCATGCTTCGCGAGCACATAAAGATGCACAAGCATACATCCGTTCAATTTCAGAGAAAATTGCGTCCGTTTAAAGTTGTGGCAAAACGTAAACAGGAATGTATGGTTGTAACCAACAAAGACAACTTCGATTGCGAATGGATAGATGACGAAGAACTTGATCTGACTGATGTGGCAGAAACCATTACGAGTGCTTCAGCGGACGCAGATATCTTCCCGGTCATCAATGCTGACCAACATCTGCAAAACCCTTGGACTGAGGATTGAATCTATTTTTGAATGGTATTATTTGAGAATGCAATTTGATATAATATGAGGAAAGTTGAATTTGTTTCTGTATGAAATAAAAATGATTTTTTGTGACTAATATTGGCTATTTGAATAAAAAGTTTTGAGTGGGGGGGGGGGGGGGTTAACAAAAACGTGACATAATTGCCTGGGGGGGGGGGGGGTTACAAAAATTGTGACAATTTGTGACATGGGGGGGGGGGGGTTAATTTTCGGCCAGATTTGCGTGACATAATTAATGAATGCTGCCTTGGGCATATAAAGATTGGACTCGGAAAAAATGCGACACTTTGTTTTGGGTGTAACTTTTTATCGCGTGGGTAAAAATTAATGAAATTTTGGGTAATACTATTTAGCTTAGAATGTTATGTTTATGTGTGCAAAATTCTGTGAAGCAGTTTTCAAGATACATTCGAAACAAGAAGAACTAAGCCAACAAATCTTGGGCGCAGTGATCGATAATCCTGGTCAGTCGCACAGATGGATCGGCAAAAGGCTTGGAATCCACCATTCGATGTCCCGCGTTGTGAAGATGTTCCAGGAGACGAAGACCATCGAGCGGCGTGCTGGAAGGGGCCGAAAACCGAAAACGAAATACCCAGAGAAAGCACGGAAGGTAAGGCAGTACTTTAAGAATAACCCGAACCTTTCCACCCGAGACGTGGCCAAAAAGGTCAATTCGTCGAAGTGGTTCGTCCAGGAGAACCATGAATCGGGCTGAGCTACGTGTTTTTAAGGTCAGGAAGGCGCCAAACCGGACTGACAAGCCAAACACGGCGGCCAAATTGCGTGCGCGGAAGCTGTACCGTGAGTGGCTGGTCAAGCCAGGCTGTCTCGTCATGGACGACGAGACATATATCAAGGCGGACACCAAACAAATCCCCGGCCTCGAGTTTTTTGTCGGTACGTCCCGCATGGAGGTTCCGGAAAAGTCCCGGAAGAGAAAGATGGACAAATTCGCAAAGAAGTACCTGTTGAGGCAGGCGATCTGCGAGTGCGGACGGTACAGCAAGCCGTTCGTTACAACCGGCACCATAAACGGGCAGATTTATCGATAGGAATGCTTCCAGAAGCGCTTGCTGCCCTTCCCCCGCTCTCACCGTGGTCCCACGCTGTTCTGGCCGGATCTCGCTTCGTGCCATTACGCCAAGCCTGTAATGGATTGGTACGAAGCGAAGGGCGTTAATGTGGTCCCGAAGGAGGCGAACCCGCCAAATACACCAGAACTTCGTCCGATCTTAAAGTTTTGGGCAATAATGAAGAAGAAGTTGAAGAAAAGCGGAAAAACGTTCAAAGCCGATGAAGTTTTGAAGAAAAACTGGGAGAAATTGTGTAACGAAGATGGACAAAGCCTCGCCCAAGATCTCATGAGCAGTGTTAAGAGAAATGTACGAGCATTCAGCTTGGGGGAGGAAATTCAATAAATAAATTATGCCAAAACCTAGCTAATTTGAGAAGTATCCTATTTAAAATGAATTTTTGGTGATCATTTATGCGTGTCTCATTTTTTCCCAGGCTCGTCTTTAAAAGAAATTGCTTTGGACAGATTCTATGCGTTCTTCATTAACGGCACAGTATGGATTCCATACTAGGGTGCACTATTCCAAAATTTGCCTTACATACATATGTAATGCATGATAATTTAATGGTGTATAGAACTTTAAAATTGTGGCTGGACCTCTTAATGAAGCCCAGCATGCTATTTGCTATACTTATAATAGTGTAATGTTCTACAAAAGTGAGTTTAGAGTCTAGAATAATGCCTAAGCCCCTTACTATTTTGCATGTTTCTACTTTTTGGTTTCCTAAAAATATTTCCGTACGAGGTGTTTCAATTTTTCTGCTAAATGCTATTGAGTTACATTTTTTCACGTTAAGTTGAAGTGAGCATTTGCTACACCATGTGTTGAATAAGTTAATCTCGTTCTGGAATTCTTCTGCATCGCTAGAATTATTTATTTCCATGAAGAGCTTCATGTCATCTACATATATGAGAATTTGAATTTTTTTAAGTATGTAGTAAATGTCGTTTATGTACAAAATAAAAAGAAGTGGGCCTAAATGTGGGCACCCCCGAGGTGACAGAGATGGGGTCTGAAAATCTATTTTGAAAACAAACAATTTGTTTGCGATGCGTTAAATATGACTGCAGCCAATTCAACAGTCCAATTTTTTGCAATTTGAAGAGTAATAATGGTATGTCGATTCGGTCAAATGCTTTACTGAAGTCAATGTAAAGGGCTTCTACTTGCTTGCCATTGTCCATTGCACTCAAAATAAAACTTATAAATTCAAGAAGATTAGAAGTAGTTGAGCGACCTTTGAAAAAGCCGTGTTGTTTGCTTGTAATTTGATTTTTTACTTGCTGAAAAATATTTTCATTTACGAGAGATTTGAAAAGTTTTGGGATGCAAGAGATAATGGCAATTCCACGATAGTTGTGGATGTCTGATTTGAAAATCGGAACCAAATAAGAGGATTTACAAATGTCGGGAAATGTTCCGCTCTTCAGAGACATATTAAAAAGAAGTTCTAAAGGAAGGGCAAGTTCGTCTGAAAGGTTCTTTAGAAATACGGTCGCAATACCGTCTGGACCTGGTCCCTTAGGAGCATCCAAGTTTTTTAGTGCATTGAGAATTTCGTGAGGAGGTAATTGATTTACAGATATATTGTTGGAAAATTCAGGAATGAATGTAAAGAAGTCGCGATCACGGTCTTCTTCGGAGAATGTAGTGTATACTTCTTGCAAGAAATCTGCAAAAAGCTTGCAGATTTCAGAAGGATTATCACCTACATTTCCGTCAAAATGCATTCTTGGGGGGAAATTGCTATTTTTCAATTTCGTTTTTACAAAATTGAAGAAATTCTTGGGGCATGATTTGACTTCAGTTTCGAATTTACGATTATATTCTTCATGTGCAGAATTAATGGCTGTGTTAAATTGTTTGCATGTGTCATAATAATTTTGCAAATTGGTGCTAGAGTTTTGCTTTTTATATAATTTGTGTGCTTTTTGATTTTTGTTCTTTAAATGTTTCAAATTTGGATTGAACCACACTGGTAATTTATTGTTTTGAGTTCGCCTTCTTATTTTCATTGTTTCAGTTTCTGAAATAAGTTACTGAATAATTGAATGAAATTTACCTTCTTCAGTGTTGACATTTCCTTCAATACTTATTATGTTCTGCCAATTTATTGTACATAGTCTACGTTTTGCTTCTTCGTAATTTGTTTTATGATATTCCAGCACTTGCTCAAATTTCCAGTCGCTGGGGAAGGGAGGATTATGTGCGAATATTGAATATTCAATTGCTGTGTGAAATACTTCATTTTTCTTTAAAGGTGACAATGAAGTACTCACACAAAAGTCTTCAGTGCAGTTCGTAAATAAGAAGTCTAAAAATGCATTTTGCTGATTTTTTATATGGTTACTTTGGTGTAGGCCAAAATGTGAAATTTGGTCGAATAGAAATTGTAGTTTCATCTTCGCCTACGACTGGGAGTAGAATTGATTCATTTTCGATGTAAGGGATGAAGTTCGCATTAATATAAAATATAAAATATAAAATATGTAGTTTTACTTCCGGTTCCATATTTGACATGATAATTTCGACATTTTGAAAAAATAATTTGAAAGATTGTTTATTGGCATCTTCGGGTTGGAAATACACAGATGCAAAAATGGGTGTTTCATCAGCCATGAGCGCTTTAACCAAGATATGCTCAAATTCTTTGTGCTTGATAGATTTTAGTTCTTGAGAAGTAAAGTCTGCATTGATGGCAATGAGACTCCACCTCCCGACTTTTTATTGCTATGTTGCAAATTACGGTCATGCCGGAATACGTTATAGTTATTTCCAAAAATGTCTTCGCTTTTGACGCTTTCATCCCAGCTAGTTTAGGTTGCCAGAATAACGTTGAAAGAAGAAGCTAGAAGTTTTTGTTGAATTTCTTTCTTTTTGGCTGGGCTTTTCATACGATTGAAATTTTGGCAATACACCAAAATTTCAGTCGCATTCTGTTGAGAAGGCGAAGACATTTTTGGAGGATTAGTCATACTTACAATGCTATTAAATGATACTTCTTCCAAAGGGCGCGTTAGTGTTTCCGAAAACTTTGAGGGTTATAAAATTTCAGGGCGGCCTCCCTACTACGCTGCAGTCGTTCTGAACGTTAGTACGAACAATATGCCTGAACAAAGGTTTATACCTTATTGATTGTAAATTCTATAATGATCGTCATTTTTTGATCTCTGGTTAAGTTATTATTTAGGTTGAACAAAAAGCTAAATTAACAAAAGGGATGGACGTACAATACGAAGTGCCCTGCCAGTCGTTGCCATCCATGGTGAGATAGATCTCGTCGTCCATCACCACCGCCACGTCGTGATTCGCCGGGAAAATCGAGTTGACCATCTTATTCAGCCCAAAACCAGTGGACGCGACTTCCGCTTCCTGACACGTATGTTCATGTTTGCCAGGTACTTTTTCACTGTTTGGCCGGTTGAACCGACCTCGCGGTCAAGCACACGCATCGATGTGGCAATTTTTCCCTCGGTCTTCCTCTTCAGCATCCTTTGGAGTTTCTTGACGCTCAGGGTCGTCGGCCGTCCGGAACTAGGCTTTCTTTCGATGCTCTGATTGCTGTCTAATAGTGCCAAGATGTTGTAGATGCCAAAACGGGCGTATCCGGCGTCCACAAAGTGCCACACGATGTCCGTTTTCAACGCGGTGGGGTGCCGTTCTTTGAATGCGCACACTTCTGAACGGAGTAGTTTCACTGTTTTTGCCATCACGGTTAGAGTTCGACTGATAGAGCTGTCAAATTTTGTTTGCTGAGTCATGGGTTACTATGATTGATGTGCATGGGTGGTTTTGTCAGTGCGGATGAAGGTAAAACCATGAAAAATCGGCGATTTTTGTCCAATTTTTTTTAATGCAAACTTTATTATGTTTTGATCACACCCACGGCAAACGGATCACGGAAATTGAGTTATGAGTAGGTTTTTTCGTCCTTTACTAGTTGGTGCTTCGGCTAAAATACATGGTTTATGTTCATATACATTGTTGGTTTAAAAACTAATCGGAAATCAGCTTATTGCTTCGTCGTTCTAAAAAATCTTTCCCAACCTAATTTACGGAAAGGAAAAAATAAAAATTTTTTTTGTAAGACTCTTTCGCTTTTAGGGGGAGGGAAAAGGTGACGAGACACGCAAAAATATTGAGTATAAGAATGTATAATGTTTTAATTGTGAGGTCATTAGAACTATGACTAAAGCGTTTTATAAATGCCAGCATGTTATTAGCTCTGTTAATTATTGTATTATAATGGTCAATGAATGTTAGCTTAGAATCCAACATAACTCCTAAATCACGAATTCTTGCGCACTTTCCTACAGACTGATTTCCTAGAGTGATCATAATGTCAGGTGTGTCTTGTTTTCTGCTAAATGCTATCGCATTACATTTTCGAACATTTAATTGTAAAAGGCTTTTGTTACACCAAGTATAGAAAATATGTATTTCTTCTTGAAATGTCTTGTTATCTTCTTTGTTTCTTACTTCTAGGAAGAGCTTGATATCGTCGGCATATATTAAGACTTTTACAGTTTTAAGAATGAATGAAATATCGTTTACGAAAAGAATAAATAAAATAGGGCCTAGATGGGATCCTTGGGGGACACCTGAGGAGACTTGAATAGGATTTGATTCCTTTCCTTTGAATCTTACTTTTTGTTGGTGGTTAGTTAGGTAACATTTGAGCCATTTGAGAAGACCTGGCTCAATACCCAGTTTTTATAATTTGAATAGTAGCATGGGAATTTCTATCCGATCAAATGCCTTACTGAAATCTGTATAGAGAGCTTCTACGTGGTTTCCGCTATCCATTGCAATCAACGTGTAGTTAACGAATTCTAGTAAATTTGTATTAGTTGAACGTCCTTTGTAGAACCCATGTTGATTATTAGTAATCCTGTTTTTGATTTGATAGAACAGCTTTTCATTAACTATTGCTTCACAAAGCTTAGGAATGCATAAAAAAATGGCAATTCCACGGTAATTGCGTATGTCAGATTTTTTGCCGTTTTTAAATATTGGTACTAGGTAGGAGCTCTTCCATGATTTGGGAAAAATGCCAGATTCAAGCGACACATTGAAAAGCCAAAACAATGGAGTTGTGAATTCTAACGCTAAGTTTTTTTAAAATATGGGTGGAATACCTTCAGGTCCACATCCTTTCGATACATCTAATTTATTCAATGCTTCTCTAATGTCTTGTACATTCACGCTGTTGACACTAACATCATTAGCAAACTCTGAGAAGAAATCAAAATATTCGCAATCACGATCTTCTTCAGAAAATGTGGTATAAATTTCTTGGAAAAAACTTGCAAATAAGTTGCAATTTGTTTCTGAGTTATCCCCAACATTTTCGTTCAGATGCATTTTGGATGGAAAATTGTCCGATTTCAATTTAGTTTTCACGCAGCTAAAGAAATTTTTTGGACAACATTTTATTTCAAGTTCAGTTTTCGAATTGTACTCTTCAAAAGCAATGTCAGTAGCTAGATTTAGTTGATTGCAAATGTTCAAATAGGTGACAAATAGATTATCGTTACTACTATACTTTTTATAAATTTTGTGAGCTTTTTGTTTGCGGTTTTTCAATTTTTTTTATTTCTTGGTTATACCAAACCGGATGCTTTGAATTGTTTTGTCGCCTTATTTTTTTCACAGGTACGTGTTCATGTATAATTTCAAATAGTAATTTATAAAAGACATCTACAGGCGTTTCGATATTTTCCTCGTTTCTAAAAATCGTTTGCCAATCTATTCTGCTTAGCCTATGCTTTATTTTTTCATAATTTGCCGAGTGGTATTGGAAGATCTCTTCGTACTCGAAGTCGTTGGGTCTTTTGTTTTCGTGTACAAATATAGATTACTCAATAGCTGTGTGAAACGCTTCATTTTTCCATAATGGAGTAACTGATTTGGTCACACAGAAGTCTTCATGAATATTTGGTAAAAGGAAATCTAAATAGCAATTTTGCCGATTTTTAACATGATTAATTTGAATGAGTCCTACACTTGTACTTTTGTCAAAATAAATTGTACTGTTACACTTTCTCCAACAATTGGAATCAAGATGCTTTAATTTTCAATGTCTGGAACAAAGTCAATAGTACGCTGATTTAGGTCTCCATATATGTGAAGTTTTACTTCTGGGCCAAGTTGGGCAAGATTTCTTCAGCAATATTGAAAAAAATTTCATACACGTCTTTACGAGCATTGTTTGGAGGGAAATACACAGATGAAAATACGTGTGTTTCACCTGCGATATGCACTTTTACCCATACATGTTCAAATTCTTTACATTTCAGTGTAGTGATACTTTCGGAGTTCAAATTGACCGAGACGGCAATAAGAACACCCCCTTCTGACTTTTTTTCAAACATTTGAAAATTTCTGTCATCCCTATAAACATTATATCTGCTTAAAAAACTTCTTCACTTCGTACACTAATATTCCAATTGGTTTCATTTGCCAAAATTATTGGGTAGGAACAACACAAAATTTTATATTGAATTTCTTTCATCTTAGCCGGACTTCTCATTCGATTGAAATTGGAACGAGGGTTTCGCAAAGTGTGATCATTTCTAACGGGTAACGGGATGTAATGTTTGCCTAGCTCCGTCATTCAGCCTATGTACCAAATATGTCATTAATTTAGCGATAATTAACGGAATTATATTCCTATCAGGATGGATGAGTAATTCTTAAGCGATTGAGATATTATTTATCAATTAATAGTTGTTCATTTCCACGTAATTTTCGATCTCCTTAACTTTTTAGACACCGTGATTCTACTGGTTAATGTGAACATATTATTTCCACGAACTTCTAATGATCTAAATTTGTCTAAATTGAACCTATAAACCGAGTAGTGCAGCCAAAAAGTACAGAACATAGTCACACGTTATAAACTAACTGTTCACATAGGTAAAGTAACGATGACTTAACAAGAAAACCGTAGATCCAATGTTAGAAACATATATTTCTCTATGTTCCCAACTATGTCCTATTGTTTGAAAACCGAAGTAAAAATATTGTTACTCGTAAAAGTTTCAATAAAAATGTCTGAGTTTCGGTTGTATGTTTTACGAATGGCTCATCTTAACACAAACCAAAGGAGCAAAATCTGTGTGGAGTGAATTATGATGTTTTCATTATCGAATGGCCGATAAATCATATGTGAGAATCATTTAAGTGTTTAGTTTTATTATACCTACTTTTTTTTTAGGAAATTTTGTGTTGAGTTTAGCAGATACAGCTGAAAAAACCGTACGGCGACTGCATTTAATAACAAATCCACCGAGAGGGACGAAGTTGCATATATGCATAAACCCAATTTGGTGCTTATAGACCGACATTAGATCCATATCTCTCGAAAGTTTCTGACCCGATAAAATGAGTTGTGTAACTATTGGTTATTTTTGCGCGTTGTTTCCGGTTTTCGTCCAGCACCTGGTTTGTGGTTCAATGTCATCCTTTCTTGGGCCTTTGGAGGACAGTTTGACCTTTGGCAACTGCAAAACTAAACGGATGAAATCAATGTACTCTAAAGTGAAACTGGGAAAAATTTGGTTACGTTCGGTCAAGTATGCAACAAGTTACGCCAGTTTGAAAATGTCGTCAAAATTATCGACGCAATCTTTACGCTGGCTGAATTTTTGTTGACTCCACTTTTTATCATCTCACTTGCCAGAGTTAAATCCAAATAGCAACCGTTTCGGTTGCTAATTGTTTTGATTTGAGTTAAATTATGAAAACTGAAACCGTCAAGTAATGCAGTAACAGAGAGGCCAAATTAAGGCGGACTGATTGTAATCACCAAATAGAAGAAAGTGATCGTTGGCTCAAACGATCGAAAGAATTGCTCCAATAGATTAAATCTGGTTTGCTATGCTGCTCAAATAAGCTTTTAGATCAGGTGGGAGGTAAAGGGTGATCGGTCAAAATTTGGTCAAGGGAAAACGCGTGTAAATCGGTGAAATCGTTTATTAAAAAAATCAAATTAAATTTCTTTTTCAAGTTCAATTAGTATAAAATTCAGGAAAAATATTCAGTTAGGCTTCCGCTTTTCCAAATCCGAATTGCCGGGGCTTACGCTTGACCCCTGCCATCAGATTTTGTACAGCCACCTTGTCCACCTTCTTCGCCGCAGAAAGCCAGTTTGCCTTGAACTGCTGCTCGTCCTTAGCAGTTTTTTTGGGCTTCTTTAGGTTCCGCTTGACAATAGCCCAGTATTTCTCTATTGGGCGGAGCTCTGGCGTGTTGGGAGGGTTCTTGTCCTTGGGAACCACCTGCACGTTGTTGGCGGCGTACCACTCCATGGCCTTTTTACCGTAATGGCAAGATGCCAAATCCGGCCAAAACAGTACGGAACAACCGTGTTTCTTCAGGAAAGGCAGCAGACGTTTATTCAAACACTCTTTCACGTAAATTTCTTGGTTGACAGTCCCGGAAGCTATGAAAATGCTGCTTTTCAAGCCACAGGTACAGATGGCTTGCCAAACCAGATATTTCTTTGCGAACTTTGACAGTTTCGTGTGCTTGAAAATATCTGCTACCTTTCCCCTTCCTTTTGCCGTATAAAACTCCTGTCCCGGAAGCTGCTTGTAGTCGGCTTTGACGTAGGTTTCGTCGTCCATTACCACGCAGTCAAACTTCGTCAGCATCGTCGTGTACAGCCTCCGGGATCGCGCTTTGGCCGTCGTATTTTGTTTATCATCGCGATTTGGAGTCACTACCTTCTTGTAAGTCGATAGTCCGGCTCGTTTTTTGGCTCGATGCACGGTTGTAGACGATACACCCAGCTTATTTGCGGCATCTCGGAGAGATAGGTTAGGGTTTCGCTTGAAACTACCGGCAACTCTCTTTGTCGTCTCAGCGGCTTCCGGTTTTCGATTTCCCCCCGATCCAGACTTCCTGGCTGTCGACAAACGTTCCCCAAACACTTTAATTACATTTGTAACGGTTGATTTGGCAACTTTTAGCGATTTTGCCAACTTTGCGTGCGAGTAGCTCGGATTTTCGCGATGCGCGAGCAAAATTTTGATACGCTGCTCTTCTTGCTTGGACGGCATTTTGACAATTGAAGAGTGAATTCCAAAATCAAAATAGGAGCAACATTCTACACACACACACCTTCAAAATGAGGGGTGTTCAGGTTTTTTAAATGCAAAATTGAAAGAAATACGTCAATTTGATATTGACCAAATTTTGACCGTATCGCCCTTTACATAACTCCAATTCTAACGGATTTCAGCTTTACCAAAATCTGTTCGAGTGAAACATTGACAAGAGTAGGATCAATGCAGCAACTCAGATCGGCTGAATCGGTCGTTTCTCAAGACGGTGTTGGAATTGCCAAATAGTTGGGATGAAAATATTTGGTCATTAAACCATGTCTCATTAAAAACGATCACATCATTCTGTGATTCAGAGGCAGCAAAAAAACGTCATCAATTTTCGTTCGTAAACCTCCTGCGTTCTGTTAAAATACATTCAATTTTAAGAGGGATAACTACCATTGTTGTTGGGTATTATGCTGCGTGGATAATTTGGCTCATTATTGGCGTAGTAGAAACGGTCGACCACAGCGTAATATTTAATGACAGAAGCAGCAGCACAATTGCTCGAAATATGATCGTATTTACCGTGAAAGGAAGGTTAGAAGACCCTTTCTCCGAACCCACACACAGGGACTGAACGATGACGCGAAAAGCTTGCCTTTCCTGGGAATCTCAGGGGCTTCCAGGGTGCCAAAACCGCTGCGTCTCGGTGACAAGCAGACAAATGAAGAACGAGCATTAACTCGTTGTTGTGCCAACTCGGAAGGTTTAACACGAGATTAAGCTGGTGGTAGTAGAAGGAGATGGTGCAATGCTGAGAGATTTGAACGTATATCGGAATGACCTCAAACGTAACGTGACTGGAGTTGAGTTGCTGAAATCGATAGATTTTACTTAAAGGGATGTATTCAAAGTACATGCCTGCGATGACGGGCTGGAAGCCTCTCTCTCCAGACTCACACACAGAGCTGAGATGGCTGCAGAACGCCTACGGGAGTGACTCAACTGTGTCGAGGAGATTGGAAGCTTCTGAAAGACTTGCAGGCTTTTATCCCGGTGATGAGGTAAATGCTGGCGGCAGCTGGATGAGCAAATATGAACTGACGTTTGAGTAGAAGGGATACGTTGATTGCTACGATGCGTAGTCGATCGTCTCCTCGGCACGATTTAGTCGCCGTTGAAGGATTGGACGATCGGAACTCCACGAGGAATGTGAGATACCTCATCGATTCTCAGCGGTTATTTTGAACTTCATGTTTTTACACATATCTTCAACAACTTCAACAATTTACACGTATCTGAAAATCTGACACAGTGTTTAGAACGCAATGCATTTTGCATGTGGATTTCCAGACTTAGGACTTTGGTACAGTTTCGAAGATTGAAAAGAATTCTGACTGTTGCTACATTAGAATTGAGTTTCTTCCGATTTCACCCTTTATGCTGATTATGTTTATTTTCTTACAATCCATCACATTTCCCCTAAACAATCCGACATTATTTTCAACTCAATGAGCTCCATAACAATAAACCTTCTATGCCCGCGAAATCATTCCTGATTTTTTGCATTTCAATACAAACCGAAAAGTAGGTCCCACCCACGCACCGCTCGAGCTTTTCCCCGAAAATTGTTAAGGTAGCCCCCGGGAAGCCCTTACCATTTCCACCCGTCCACCCATCCATTCACCCAACGGACCACAGCCACTGGCCGGGTGCCGGGAAAAAGCAAAACATTAATAAATCAGTTTTCCGCTTGTTAAACAATCGATTAAACGTATACCTTTCACAGGCCGTCGCCCATCGTTTCGATTGAACCATGTCAGAGGCACTCCCCGCCCGGTCGGCATCCAAAGGCACTTTCCATTCCATTACCTAAAACCCTGCAAAACAGCCTCAGTCACCCGGCGATTCGTGTGCCTTCCTTTTTCTGTTTCGTTTCGTTTCGCTAGGCCGAATCGATTTTTCCCTTCTTCCATCGCATCGCCGGCAGGCAGCAGGAGGTTTGACTGATTCCGTTTCTGATCGAGCTTTCTGCTGGTTGGTCCACTTTTGCACCTCAAGGCTGTTTTCATGGTGCCTCTGCTGGGCTTTTCGGTGAGTGTGTATAGAAGCATGATTAGCAGGTACCTCTCTCTTTCTCTCGCTTACCACCACACCCCGGACCGTGAACGATGTGTTTGTTTTGTTGGGCTGCCTTTTTTGCTCCGTTTCCCCAAGCTTTTCTTTCTCATTCATCAGGATTTTCCAATCCGGAGGAGGGTGAGTGGCTCGTTTCGTTAGGATGTCTTTCTGGTGTTTAGAAGCCAGATAGATGGGTCGTCAGATGGAGGAAAGCTAGAAAGGACTCGCCCATCTGTAAATAATGGACGTGAGAAAGCGTTGCTTGATAAATAGAACGGTTCGATGTTACTTACAATCATTGCCCATGCCGTTGAAAGGTTGAGGTTTCGGTCGGAACGAGAAGGAGATTGCTATCTATTATCGATTAGTGGACAACGAGATTTAATTAAAGCGATTTGTCGATGAAAGAGTGGTAATTTGCGGCAATAATCACGGCGTTGTTTGGTCGATAGCTATTGATTAATGCCATGGGTGAAATGTCATGGAATGATTAGGCTTGGATGCAACACAAACACCACGCACATTGAGGTACAAATAAATCTACTATAAATACCAGACCTACTGCGATGTTTCTTTCATGACGAGCACTCGTCATTGAAGAAGTTTGAAAGTCGCAGATGAAATAGGCCTATCCATCAAAGGATAAGCTTTTGCTAGTTGAATTTGAAGGAATTTGCTCGATTTTTGTAGTTGTAGTTTGATCAAGTGCTTCAGTTTTTATTTTTTATTTTTATAAAGTGATCAAGTGAACAGTTAATTTAAAAAAAAATCTAGTTTTCCACTAACAATCGTTCTACTAATACGGTCCCCGGCATATTACTTCCGTTCACAAGGAAAAAGCAGTGAAGTGTGACCTTCTAACGGAGAACAAGGGAAACCTTTCCGCCCTTCTTCTCAAAAGAAACTTTTAAAAGTGTTTATTTCGATGCACCGTAATGTGTATATCACCAGAAACGGAGTGTGGACTTCCACCAAATTTTTTTTCCAAGAATGAGTTCACAAAATATAGCACCCTATCGAAAATGTTTGAGGAAAGGGGGGAGAAAAAAGGGGAATGGGGGGGGGGGAAAATTTAAGGGGGGGGGGGAGGGGGGGAAGGGGGGGGAGGGGGGAGGAGAGGGGGGGGGGAAAAAAAAAAAAAAAAAAAAGGGGGGGGGGGGGGGAGGGAGGGGAGAGAAAAAAAAAGAAGGGGGGAGAAAAAAATTAGGGGGGGGGGGGGGGGGGGGGGGGGGAAAAGGGGGGGGGGAAAAAAAAAAAAAAAAAAAAAAAAAGAAAAGAAAGAAGGAAAACACGGAAACAAATCCGCTCCCAAAGATGGTCGAAACGACTCATGATATCATGAGCCTAAAGTATTTTCACTTTATGAAAATACACCATGATTTGGGTTCATGATATCATGATTAATGCTCCCGTAACGCACCCGAGGCGTTATGAATCGTATTGCTAAAAGGAAATCATGAATCGGAATCATGATATCATGAGTCACTGCTCCTCAAATCATGGTATAAGTTTTGAAGATCATGACCTTGGCTCATGATAGTGGATGCGCAAAGATTATGATTTCGGGCTTCTTTTTTTGAGACCATGAATCCAAATCATGATTTTCTCATTATGAATCATGAAATCGGGTGTGGAAAATTATAATATTATATTGTTCATGAAACTAATTTTTGGATATCCATTAAAGATAAATTCATTTGTTTTTATTTAAATAAAATTTTAATTAATTGTTTCAATCATCCACACATTGTAGAAAGTCCCGTGTACTTTTTGGAAGTTCCAATATAGACGCCGGGATTTTAAAAAGATATGTCTGTATGAACATCCATAGTGGTTTGCAGTCCGGCGTATACTGTAGATTCAGCACGTATGTTATCTGGATGCATATGCACACAGCATGCAACATATTGTTGGCAATATACTCCGCACCACCGAAAATCACCATTATCGCCATCGTCCCTCTATCCGGGCCCATTGCGACTATCTGGGGTTGGAGTGCCACACTGCCAAATTTCTCCTTGAGCGATTGAAGTCGCTGCTCGATTCTGCCCTCTATGTCACCTGCCATCTATATAGAAAAGAAAACAAAGTATGTTAGTTAAAACCCGCGGTGATGTTTCGTCACAATAATAAAGAAATATTCAAAGACAATTTACTTATGAAAATTACCAATCAGAATAGAAAAAATAGCATTTTTTAAAGGAAACAACGGGTTTTTTAAATATATGAACAAGCTTTTTGCATTGATTGTACATAGATTTTATTTTAATTAGAAATTGATACCAAAACCTTTAAATTGAATACTACAAATTAGTTTCGAAAGCAGATCGCCTTTCGGCCGTCAGACAAATTATGAAGATGAGATGGAGGATTTGATATTTCCTCAATGAAACACTTCCCAACGTCGTAATCTTCTGGATCAATTATGTACGAATCTAAATGTTCGTCGATCTGATAGTTTTTATAAATATGGCAAATAAAAGTAATCAAGCTTTCGCTTTTAATAATATGGCTATGCTATTAACTCTAGTATATAGCGCGGCATACGGACCAAATTGATTCAATGTACGACAGCATCTCTAAGCTGCTTGTTTTTTTGGAATTGTAGGAATTAATTCAATCCACGGATTTGTTCCGTAAAGTACACTCTTTTTCATCGGTTATTCAATTGATATGCTCACTTAGAGCACTGAATTGGTTGTTTGGTTTTCACTCACATACCGGTATTTGAGCGGACACGGGATGGCGACGGAACGCACGAAAACTTCCTTCTCACTACCGAGACCTATCAGACGGAACGAATGCAAGCACTCAGGGTCATATAAATAATGATTAATTCTCAACAAATTATTCAATACGTCGTATCTGATTGTGTAAACAAAAAGGGAAGAAAGAATTAAACTTGGATTTTCTGAAAACCTTAGCTCTTTCACACAAGCTACGACGATGTTGCTGCTAATTTCCGAGGGGCTGCTATGAGTTTTGAGAAATTACGTTTGAATCTCTGTTCCCCTCTTTGTCTAAAAATTCATAAACGTCGTTTTAAATAAGTTGTCGAGCATTGTTTGACAATTCACTAACTTGTTGGAGCGGAGATGAAACTAGATGGCAATATTAGAGGCAACTGCCTGACGGGAAACGGGTATTATGATGGAAAAAATGTAAAAAAGAAAACGAATACTAAATTATAAAAAGTCGCAGCAAAGCAAACAACTTATTCTTATATATGGTTGCTGATCCATTTTTCTAACTTACCGCAACTTGGACGGGCAAGGGATGGCGACGGAACTTCTCACTACCGGGACCTATCGGATGGTACGAAAGCGAGCACTGAGTTCATAAAAACATGATTAATTGATTGACAATTCACTTACTTGTCGGAGCGGAGAAGGTACTGAACAGTACTAATTGACGCAACTGACTTTGGGTAACGGGTATTCTGTTGAATAAAAAAAAAACGAGCACTGAATTCAGTCGGAAGTAAACAACTTTTTCTTTCATATTCTTGCTCGTTAATTTTACTCACTTACCGGTACTTTAGCGGACACGGGATAGCGACGGAACGCACGAACTTCTAAATAAAACAACCTAAAATCAACTCTTTGCAACCATTCAAAATTGCACCTCCGAACGCGAACGCCGCTGAAACATGTTTGAGCACGTTTTGACAGATACACGTAACGCTGGCAGTGGCCATGATTTCTAGTTCATGAAAATGGTTGCGCTGAGTCATGATATTGGTCATTTCGGTCATGATTCATGATTTCATGATTCATAGTCATGATTTCATGAAGGAATACAGTTTATGGTTTCATGATACGCAAATCGTAAAAACTGGATCAGATTTGTTTCCGAATTCATTGATGCTTTTGACGACACTGCCATTCACCTTCAGCTTCCTCTTCATAATAGCCCAAAATCTCTTTATCGGTCTGAGCTGGGGACAGTTTGGTGGGTTGAGTTCTTTCGGTATAAACTGAATCCCGTTGGTTTCATACCACTGTAGCATTGTTTTACTGTAATGACAGCTTGCAAAATCTGTCCAAAACATGACAGGTTCATTGTGCAATCTGAAGAATGGCAATATTCCAAGGGGTGAGTCGCTCAGCTCAATATCTCTCGTGCCCATTTTTTCTAGTGTGCCTCTAAGCGTCACGATTAGTGTCAATAGGTGCCCATGTGTGCCACGGTAATTTGACAGGCCAATAGTTATGTTTTGGCTACGCCTGGCAACCAGGCGATTGTTTGGTTGAGTTTTGCAAAATTTTGCAGGTTGATTTGGGTCTCGATCAAGGTTTTTGTTGTGGAAGCCGCGTTTTTGATACGTCTGTGCTGAGACAGCGAATTTCAGTGATGGTTTGATAAGGAACAAAAGCTCAAGAAGCTAAGCGCTGGAGGTAAGTTCGAGATTTCCTATAAACTGTTATATATTTATGATTGGTTTATTCTTTTTCTCAACAGCTCATGTATGCCTGCGAAAAAAAAAAATTAACGAGACGTTACTCCACCCCTTGATAGCAGATTTACGCGGCGTCATAACAAAATGTATTGAATCATTAATCTTCTCTGTGAGATTCCCCTGTAATAATACGAAGTATTCGATTCATCTGTAATCATATTTAGTTGTTAATTGAAACCGTTTATTATTATGCGTATTTCATGCATACCATCATAACCTTCTTCAATCCTTTCTTCTTGCATGGTCTCTAATCTAATTGCAGCAGCACGGTTTCTAGTTACGTTTAATGTCTAGGATTGTGTCGATGTATCCGAAGAAGTTTGACGTCGTTTCCTTGATGAACGTTCTGGCATTCGGAAATGAACATTACTGCTATGCCTGGACATGCTGTAAATGTGCCAGTTTCCTCTCTTCGATCTTTGCCCAATGGAGTACCACCAGCTGCAACTTCTCAGCCATGATTCGCATGTCCTTTTCAATCTCTTGCACCATCGCAATGGTTAGCTTAGCCAACGACTGGAGGTAATGGAGGTTGATTCAATATTCCGCCTTATATATTGTTCCACTCAAGATTTTGCCTCGACAAGCAGATAGCTCAAAAGTTCACTTATAATCTTTTTTTTTAAACTCATGTCTGTTGCGTGACGAAATAAACAAATCAAAACAACGCCACAACAACATACAACGTCAATTTTCCAGGGCTGCCAGGCTACATCTTCGAAAAGTACAAATGTCAAAAATGTGCCACAGAGTGCCACACATTTTCCGTTGTGGTATAAGATTTTCTACTATGGAGTGCCTGGCACACTGTTCTAAGCGACTCGCCCCTTGCAATATTGGCTTTTGGAGACATTCCGTTCTGTACAGCTCTGAATTAAATGTCTTATCAGTGATGAAAACCCTGGTCTTCCTACCGCAGCTACAGATGCCTTGCCAAATCATGTATTTACGTGCAAATTTATCTACAAATACAAACTTCAATTAGGCAGGAACATATCCCCGAAGTAGCCATTGTAGAGAAGTAGGTTGACTGAATTATAGTATATAGAGTATGTGTTAAGTAAATAATAAAAAGATTTGCAAGATTTTAGAGTGTTACCTGACCCTTAGATTTGGGTACAATCATTCAATATAATTAAAATGATTTTAGCGTGAAATGAAACAAAATTGTAGTAGAACCAGATTGTACGAATAAAAAACCAAGGCAACGCATAGTTTTACATACGAGCTACCTGTGTTTGTTCAGGTCATTCTTGTAACGAACTTTGCCAGCGACGGAGGTACCAGCATCAACTTCAAGCTTCGCGTTCAAAAAACGCATTCAAGCAACGGTGTCTGACAGGGAATTGAATTCCACAGACGATCGCCGTGATAAACGGGTGTCCCGCAACAGCAGCAACAGTGGTAACGACGGTATCAAACCAGTCACCCCAAGCGAACGATTTTGAGAGTTGGCGTTCGACTTGGCGGGCGGTGATTCAACAGCAATGGCTTACAATGGACCATCTGGAAGGAAACCGGTTCGTTAGAGCCCCCAATCACGAAAATCACGACAATGACGCAGTTGTTAGTAAAACCACATCGTCTCCCAATCGGTAAGCATCATTCTTATTTGAAAATATTTATCGAAGGAACTGTAGTCGAGGCAGTTTCCTAAAATGGCCACTGATAATCGAATCAGAGCACCTAATAAAAGGAAGTAAATGTATGAAAGGAGCTGTAGTCAAGGCAGTATCCAGAAATTTTATTGGTCTGTGGCGGTCGTGGCAGAGGGCTATAAACAGTACTGTAGTTGAGGCAGTATCCTGAAAATTTACATTGATTTTTTGGGTGAGTTATAAAAAAAAAACTGTGTGCATCTCTCTCGTTACAAAGCAAAATCCAAATCAAAGAGCAAGGTATTGAAGAAGTTGCTATTCGAAGAACTGTTGGCAGTTAAAAACGAATTAGCTACCTGGAGGTCCGAAAAAGCCTAGTTGCTTCGCACCATGGGGGTACGTAAAACGTTCAAGACAGACGAAATGCTACTTTCTACGAACACCAGGCTCCAACGAATGATTCTCTAATAGCCACCATGAATCATATGAGCTCAGCGAGGAAGAGGAGGATGTCGGCGTGGACATCAAAGGCCATCGCTTGCTGGCGGTGTGCCAGCATGTACCATGGGCCTGCAGAATATCCTAACTTGGATAAGGTGTGCCACAACTGCAATAGACGAGGTCACCTTGCTCGTACCTGTTCAGCCATGTCTCGGCAAGGAATAAGTCAAAAACGCCCGCACGATTAACCAGGAGAGGAAGAACCTATGCCAAAGCTGGCGGCCATCACGCAAAACGGTGAAGAAAACGACGTCAAGGGTCTTACTGAATTCAAAATCGAACACTCTATAGCTACAGATTGTGCTGTGCCTAGTTTCGATCCACCAACAGAAGAAGATGCTTATGTTGGTGCCCGTGTAGCCGGAACATGTGTCATTTTTTTCATTGATTCCGGGGCTCAAGTGAACACAATCGAAAAGCGAGTATGGGACAAGATAGCTCAAAACAAAAGTACTGTCAACAAGCTGCATAATGTATGTTATTCATCGGATAAAACATTGCGTACGTATGCTTCACCAGGAGAAATTAACATGATAGCAACGTTTTCGGTCAATCTATATGTTTCTAAAGAGAGACCCGTATGTTTGGAAAAGTTTTAGGTTGTTGAGGCGTGCCGATCGTTATTGAACTTTGACACAGCAGCCCGGTACAGCTTATTAGACGTTGGGCTAAGAGCTCCTATTGGAGGATATGGCAGTATCTGGAAGTGTGAACTCGTACAGTAAACGCTCTATCTGCTTCAGCCCCAGAAGAGTTCCAAAAATTTAACGTTCCACCTGTACTCCTACGATATAATACGGAGTTACCTCCAGCTAGAAATGATTATACGCATATCCCGGTAGGGTTCAAAAGATTGGCCCAGCAGAAACTCAATGAGCTCTTGTCAACTGGAATCATCGAACTCAATGAGCTCTTGTCAACTGGAATCATCGAACTGGTTACTGAACACATGGATATATCTTTCTGCTCACCGTCGTTACTAGTACCAAAAGGAAAGAATAACATTCGCTTAGTCATCGATTTGAGAGGCCCGAACAAATGCATTTACAGGGCGCCATTTAAAATGCCAACTTTTGAATCCATACTACTAGAGTTGCATGGAGCAAAATGGTTTTTAACCATCGATCTTAAGAATGCATTCTTCCATGTCGTCCTAGATGAACGTTGCAGACATTCGACAATTTTTTTCTCAGGTGATGCATTATACAGATGCCGTCGACTCCCTTTTGGCTTATGCAACGTCCCGGACATTTTTCAAGAGATTATGCAGTCCGTTGTATTGTCAGAATGTAAGGGCACTGTAACCTATTTGGACGATGTACTAGTGTTTGGCAAAACAAAAGAGGAGCACGATAAAAACCTAGCAGAAGTATTGAAACGTCTTGAAGATCACAACGTCAAGATTAATCAAAGTAAATGCTCGTTTTACAAACAAGATGTGAAATTTTTGGGATTCAACTTGTCAGCAAATGGGTCTGATCAATTGACAGGATTATTCCTAATCGGGCAGATAAAACATGGCGGCTAGGAGAACTTGCGAGATCAAAACGATTCTACTGGTCAGAGGAGTTGGACCAAGAGTTTGATCACCTAAGATGCGACGCCTTGACGAAGATCAAAACTCTGGGATACTATAATCAGAATGATGAAACCGAACTGTACGTTGATGCTTCGGCGCATGAGTTATGTGCTGTTTTAGCTCAGTTTGACACCGACTCTACACCAAGGGTTATTGCATGTGCTTCAAAAGCACTTTCTATGGTGGAGCAATAATATCTACATACGCAGATCGAGGCTTTGGCTATGGTCTATGGGCTATGGTCTATGGGTGTGGAAAGGTTCTCCAATTACCGGATGAGTACAACCTTTAAGATTAGATCAGACGCCAAGTCTAACGAATTTATTTTCGGAGGCATGCATCGGATTGGAAAACGATCTGTTTCACAAGCACAAGGGTGGGTCCTCAGGTTACAGCCATATGACTTTAGAGTTGAGTGTGTTCCAGGTGACATGAACATCGCAGACGCGCTATCAAGATAAGTTATCGATAATGAACCAGCTGAATCATTCGACGATTCTTCAGAAGAACATTTATTATTTGTCTTGGACATGGGAAATATGGAGATGAGTTGGAACGAAATTGAATTGGAAGCCGAGAATGACAAAGAACAGACGGAAATAAGGGAATCCATGATTTCCGGCACATGGAATATAGAGTTACGAGCTTACGAATGCCAAGCTAAATATTTGAGAGTGTTGGGTGCTTTGATTTTCAAGAAAGATTGAGTAATAATCCCATTCAGCTTACAAAAAAAAACAAGGAATAAGCTCACCAGGGCCATCATCAATGAAGCGAATCCTGCGAAACCACTTCTGGTGGCCTGGAATGAGTAAGGAGGTACATAAACATATAGACAAGTGCGAAACATGTCTCAGACTGTCGAAGAAAAACACTCTACTACCACTGACAACTAGAGAATTGCCACAAGGACCGCCTCCAACCACGAAAATCACGACAGCCATGTATAATTTTTGTCCCGGTAGCTGTTTGAAATCGGTCTTTACATAGGTTTAATCATACATGAGGAGACAGCCATTGAATTTTGTCAACACCTGATCATACAGTTTTCTGGAACGGATTCTGGTCACATTTTTCTGCTTTTGATCCCTAGTTGGTTATCTGTCATACCGCATGAAACCTTCCCGGAGAAGAATCCTTTGCACGGTACTGCGTGCGGCGCGAAACTTTTGGCCAAATCGCGGTCTGAGATGTTGGGTTAAGGTTAAATGTTCTTGATGACTTTGCTCAGTTCCGCAGTTGACGGTTGACAGTACCCGCCCGATTGCTTTGAGGCTTGCGATCCGTCGACAAAGTTTCTCTGTACTTTTTCAAAACACGCCAAACGGTATTTCGGGGAAAGTCCAAAACTTTAGCAAGTTTTGGCCCAGACCACGAAGGGTTTTCCAACTGATTGCGCACAATTATTTTTCTTCTTTCTTCTTCCATTTTGTATTTCTCTGAAACACGTTCGAACTGCACCGCGAAAAAAAAAACTTCTGATGTTGTTAGTGTTATAGGGAACACATAAGATGCCATAGTTTACAAATCCGACCACTAGGGTCGCTGTAAGAATCAAAAATGTTTGTTCCAATGGAATGGTTCTAGCGATTATTTGTTCACACTTCCCAATGCCTACATGGGAGCGAAAACTATCTCCAGCTGGAGGTTTTTTTGAAATCCACACGTGGGGTAGTACATAATTGCATTTTTCTTTGATAACGTTGACTTAAATACGCACTATTTATTTTTTATCATTATCAAAAACAGTTTCAACGTCGGGACTGTACGCCTTACTTTAAGATTGTCAAAAACTGTCGTTGTGATGCTTTTCGAAATAAATATCAATTATAACTATCTGACATGTTTGAAAAGTCTTATGGCTTAAAAGCGTTTGCTAATTTTCAACTTACTTCCTCACATTTATGAATGATTCTGAATTGGACGTCTCAAATCTCGAAGAACTTCCTATTCAATAGAAAAATCGAAATAAACCTTTCACCGAATACGGATCCCTCACGAACCCATAGGGATTCATAATTAATCGATAGGATTACCGATTTCGATTCGGAAGCACCTCATTTTCACAGCTCGCCCATTTTCCGTGCCTGGTCGCATTCAACCAGTATAATTAATTACCATGCTTTTCAACGACGTGCAGGTAGAAACAGAAAACAAAGCTCTAGAAGAGCACTCCGGAAGAGGTGAAAACAATGCAGTCCTTGAACAGGCAACTCGAGTTGCCACCGTTGTTTTCGTCTTCATCGCCAACGTTAGCGAGGAACACGGTGACATGATGTAACTCAAATTGTGAATCGAACGCAAGGTAATAAGCTAAATTTTCCTGGACAATCAAGTCATATCGTCATAAAATTGAAAAGTGTTTTCCCATGCTGAGTAAAGTTTGACTTGCTTTTAAGCAGATTTTCAATAAAAAATTTACTCACTCATTGAGTAACAACACGTTTTGCACTTCCGATACACTCTGCGACGAAGGCTTCTCCAGATTCTACCCTCCCGGATGGGTTGAGTGCATGAAGAAAGGACCAGAAAAGCTTCCAGTTGCAACCTGGAAGCCGAGATTTATGAGCACTTGAAAATAAAGGTGAGAGCTTAGCTGAGTTGGCAAGCAGGACGATGAACGAGAATCATCACAAATCTCAGCCTTTCCCGGATCATGCCAGGAAGCGCAAGCAAAGGAAAAAGGGCTGGTTACGACCACTTGGCTTACAATTGGAAAAAAAATAGTACTCTGCTGGATTCGTGTGGTTCGATGTAGGTGCGGTGTAGCATTGAATCGGCTGCAAGGGTGGAAAAGAATTGCCGAGGAAATGGATCGGTTCAAGTGCTGATTATTATTATTTTTCCTTCGAACTAAGCCTTTATTATCATCGTTACCAGAAGAGCTTTCCACTTGGCAGGAAAGGAATCGCGAACAAAAAGAAAAACAAGGGCCTGTTGATGTTGTTATTCGGCTGGTACGAGGGTAGCGTAATTGATTAGGAAAATCGAAAACATGATTGGAAGGGAAACAATGCCGCTGAGTGGTGATTCAAATAAGGAGTTTTATTTTCTCACGGTAAGAGTTGATTTGATTGATACAAGTGCTGCTGTTTTGGAATGCAAGACTAGAGCTGTGTCTGACATAATTTGGTGAAACTTCCTATTTTGTCAGGATGTAATGTTGATTTGGGGTAAATTTTATGATTTTTGATTGACAGAGTAAGTGATTTATAAATTAAACATTGAATTATCAGGGAACACCGCAAAGATATTTTTCAAGTAAAATTATTCAAAAGTTCTCTGAATCAAGATAAGAGTAACAGAAATCACAGTAGGCAATGGTTGCCACGATAAGTTTATTTGTTTACATCATGGCAGCACCAGAGCAAGCGCGTCACGATTCGATCATGCAAATGTGAAATGGAACTCCCTGTTTATGCGCTCGAATTTTTCAAAATGGGTCCCTTCAAATTTGCTCAATCCCAGGCATTGAAAAAGTGGACTCGCTGGCAAAGGTGGACGCCCTGTAAGGCAATTTGTTTGAAAGACAAATTTCACATAATGAATTCCACCATTAGGTACGTCAGAGTAGTCTTTCGAGTTGGCAAACCGATTGAGACACCGGAAATCAAGGACGGCTGTTTCCTTTCATAATTCCTATCGTTTCATCGAGGGTGTAAAGCAGTTGAAGAGAAACTGAAGTCCCTGGCAGATAACCATGTATGGCGATTGGTGAAACATCCTGCCTGCGTGGTCCCTTTGAAGTCGAAATGGGCTTTCCGAACCAAGCAAGACGAATCTGAAAAGGCAGTGCGATTTAAGGCTCGTTTGGTTGCCAAAGGTTTCCTGCAGAAGGCGGAGTAGGATACAGAGAAACCGATTCCCCCGTCTTGAAGTCCACCGGACGATGTTTGTGCATCAATTCGATGTCAAGACCGCTTTTCTCTACGGCGAACTAGAAGAAGACGTCTACATGGCTATACCTGAAGGAGTAACCGCCTCGCCGAATTGCGTTTACAAGCTGAAAAGATCTCTATACGGACTCAACCAACCCCGTTGTTGCAACAACAAGCTGTCCAAAAAGCTTCAGATGACAGATTGTACATCATTTCCTGGGAATCAAGATCCGTTATGACAGAGAAGCTGGAAGTATGGTCAAGATGTTGCCGTGGATCGTGTATTGGAATAGTTCGGGAAGCAGGACTGCAACCATGTCAAGACTCCAATGGAAGAACAGTGCATCCTACCAGCACAACCTGAAAGTGCTGTGGCTCATCCGTACCCTGAGTTGCTGGGGAGCATCATGTACATTATGTTGAATGTTCGACCCGACAGATGTTATGCTGTTGGATACCCTGGGGCTTTTCGGTGAAGCTCACTGGCAAGCGCTGAAGAGAGTAGTTCGGTACTTGAAGGGTACAAAGAAGCTGCAGCTTCATTCGAGCACTCTAATGAGGTCAAACCTTTGGTCGGATATGCCGATGCCGACTGGACGTCAGATACTGCAGATCGTAAATCAGTGAGTGGATTCGTGTTCAAGGTTTTTGGTAACACCGTGTCCCTGGGACAGCCGAAAGCAACAGATCGTTGCATTGTCATCTCGCGAGGCGGAGAACGTTGCTTTAAGCTTGGCTACTTTCGAACGCTTGTGGCTAAAAGGAATCCTTGAAGACTTGACGCAAATTCTCCCTGACGAACCGGTCAAGATTTTGGAAGACAACCATGGCTGTATTGTGATAGCTACCAATACCGAGAGCAAACGTGCGAAGCAAATCGATGTCAAACACCATTTTCTACGAGACCATGTTGTGCAAAGAAGACTTGAGATCGAAGCAATTGGAAGAGCAAACCAGCTGGCTGATGCGTTTACCAAGGCGCTGGATGTTGGAGATTTTTGGGAATTAGGAACCCTTCTATTTATAGCAACTGAAGTTTCCTTTTAAAAAACAGATAGTTATAATAAAACGTTATACCTACCAACGGCATCTACCGTTATTTCAAGAAGATCTAAATTATTATTTGAAATAATGCTGATTGCAGCATCTTTTTTTTTCACCGGAAGCATAAGTAAATATTGTTAAACTATACAAGAACCAACGAATATATGCAACGTGTGAGTAGTATCTTATCCAGGTAACTCCCTAGCTCACAGTACTACTCACACATCCAAATTCAATTTCTCTGATATCACCGCCAAAGCGAGCAAATACGAAAAGTCGAGTCGGCAATCCGAATAACTCGTTCGATATGCCCTACGCAATCTTTCCCGTTCTCCCATCTAAACAAATGATAAAAACAACAAAATTTTATGGAAATATTTCTATAAATACAGTATTTTTACCAAATATACGATTTAAATGTGTTAAGTCGTAACTTAAACTGATAAATTAACGGTCAAATATGGATGATATAGATACAGATCACAAATGTATGATGAGTAACCTATCAACCTTATTTTTTAAGGTAATTATCTAAGCGTCTTTACATTGTTCTTGCATTAGCAGTTCAGAACAGTTAAACAAGTTTTCTATACCTGGGTGTCATTCATAATGTAGAAACTAAAATCTAGAACTAAATCTTATCTAACTATGAATTTTTGCCTGGAATTATTAATTATTTATTTTGACATTTGTTTTAAAGTCCTTCCTTAGCTCAGTCGGTAAAGGCGCAGCTACAAAGCAACACCGTGCTGGAGGTGGCTGGGTTCGATTCCCGGTCTGGTCTAGGAATTTTTCGTTAAGGAAAATTTCTCGACTCCCTGGGCATAGCGTATGATTGTACTTGCCACACAATCATACTAATGCAAAGATGGTACATGGCATCGAAAGCTCTCAATTTATAACTGTGGAAATGCATTTAGAACACTAAGTTGAGAGCAAGCAATAAGCTAATTGTGAAAGCAATAAGCTTGAAATGCTAATGAAGAAGTTTAAAGTCTCAACATACTTAATTTGGGGTATCTCAACAGTACTGTGCCAGGTAGGCAACTTCAAAATCATGCCCAGAATTTGGTTCTAAATCCTTCGAAGTGTCTTTTTCTCACGGCTGTCATGCAACAATGACAAAACTGACCATCCCACTATCACGAGAAGAAACGAACTATCATGAGGTATCTTATCATTCTTCAACCATCTCGTTTACATGAAATAAGGCAAGCAATGATATGTAATCGATAGAATAAAAATGCAATAATTTCAAAAAACGTGCTTGTAATAGCGATGACCAAAACACAGTCGCGTTCTATCATGACAAAAAAATTGATGACCTTTTGAAGAAATCTCAGCCATCTTTCATTGAATATGACATTTTCTAGCCCTGGATTTGACCATGAACTTGGAACGCCGTTCATAGTAACTTTGTGACTACTTTTTTCCAAGAAAAAAGCTGAAAATGGAAATATTATAAATTGAATTTGGGAAGCGTTGGGAGAAATCTTCTGTTATTGTAAATCAGAAGCATTAATATTTTTTTTTTTTTGCGATCGGTTGCAAATAACACGAAAACCTCTTCCGGTGTATATTTATTGATAATGCCTGTGTCGTCAGCGAACAAAGACAAATTAGGGGGGTCCTCAGTGAAAATATTATAAAATATTGGCCCCTGAGGAACTCCTGTTGTCATAGTTAACCGATCAGATTTGGAATTCTGTTAATTTACCTGCAGTAATCTGTCAGTTAAAATAATTTGAACTAATTTCACTATATAGAGTGAAAACTTTTCCAATTAAGCAATGAAACCTTTATGCCAAACATTGTCAAATGCTTTTTCTGTGTCTAGAAGAGAAACTGGAGTTGAGCACCCATCGGATTTGTTATTTATACTATAGACTAGCTGAACCCGATGCGAGCGCTGTTACGCTTGCAACTAAATGAATGAAAATTTAATAGAACTGGCACTTTTATGGTTGGTTTTCGGAATGATTTTTTTTTTTTTGACGTAAAAGGGGTTCAGACTTCTATCGGAACATGCTTCTTACCCGAGAAATTTCTTGCCTTCAAAAACCTCCACCTGCCAGAATTGGTTCTATTTGCTTCATCAGTTCTCTAGTTATGCAGAAATTTGTGTTTCATTCAAGAGAGAGCCTCCCCTCTTTTCAGAGGGCGGAGGGGTCTCAAGCTTCAATAGAAAAAATGCTCTCCTGCAAAAACCTTTACATGCCAAATTTTGTTCCATTTGCTTGATTAGTTCATGAGTTATGCAGGAATGTGTATTTCATTTGTATGAGAGCACCCCCCTTCCAGAGGTATAAGGGGTCTCAAACCACCATGAAAACCTTTTTTGCCTACAAAAACCTGCACATGCCAAATTTGGTTCTATTTGCTTGATTAGTTCTCGGGTTATGCAAAAATTTGTGTTTCATTTGTATGGGAGCCCCCCTTTCAGATAGGGGAGGGGACTCGAATCAGCTTATACACATTTCTTGCTTTCAAAAACCTACATCTGCCAAATTTGGTTCCATTTGCTTGTTTAATTTCCGAGTTATGCAGAAATTTGTGTTTCATTTGTATGGGAGCCCCCCTTCAGGATGAGGAGGGGTCTCAATTTACCATTGAAACTTTTCTTTTCATTGAAAACTCCTACATGCCAAATTTAGTTTCATTTTCTTGACTGTTCTCGAGTTATACAGAAATTTTGTGTTTCATTTGTATAGGAACCCCTTTCAGAAAGGAGAGGGGTCTCTAATTATCATGAGTATCTTTCCCGGCCCCAAAAACCCCTCCCTAAAACAATTTCACGCCGATCGGTTCAGTAGTTTTCCAGACTATAAGGCTCAGATAGACAGACAGACAGACAGACAGAAATTCATTTTTATATACATAGATATATAGACTAGCTGAACCCAGTGCGAGCCTTGCTACGCTTGCAACTAAATGAATAAAAATTTAAAAGGACTGGCGCTTTTATGGTTTTTTTTCTAGGATGAGTTTTTTTTTAAATATTTTCATTTGCTAATGTATGTACTTTATCGGTGTACTTCTCGAATCATTTGTTTCTACCATGGTTTTTCTTTCTGTGTAGAAGCATTTCATAGACAATACATTTATCTTCAAACTACGCCATATCCTGTGAGTTTGAATGTTTCTCTTGCTTAACCTTTAATTAACTACATTGTGCATAATTTAGCACTGAGAGTAAATCAAGCATCCACAATTCTTGGCTAAAGGCTAGTATGTAGCTCAAAAGTAGTGTGCTTTTACTGTCAGAATTACTTACCTTGTATGCAGCTGAAATGGAGGGCAACCTTACGGATGGTTTCGTAACGTTAGTAACGTCTACCCATGTTATCTCAATGAGACTGTCACTTTTCCTTGCGAAATATTCCGTTCGATTATTCCGCAAGGAAAACTGACATTTCACACATACCATTGTCCAAATTACATCGGTAGGAATGTCAAAAATTACACCAGCTCCTTACTTGCCAGCTGCATACTAGGCTTAAGAAGGGGTTCAAACTTCTATAAGAATATGTGCTCACCCTAAAAAACACATTTTGTGTTTAGTAACCTTGATAATTCTCATGTTTGGCTGAAATGTCTGTTTCATTTGTATGAGAGTCCTCCCTCCTCCGGAGAGGGGAGGAGTGTCAAACCACGCTAGAAAAAAATGCTGCCTCCATACTAGGAGTCTCAAACTACCGTGGAAATATTTCTGGCGTTCAAAAACCTCCACATGCCACATTCGGTTCAATTTGCTTGATTAGTTCCCGACTTATGCAGAAATTTGTGTTTCACTTGAATGGGAGCCGTTCCCCCCTTCCATACGGGGAAGGAGTCTCGAACCATCATAAGAACTTTCTCCGGCCCCAAAAACTATAAGAGCCCCCCCCCCCTTTACTAAGAGGGGAGGGATCTCGAACCACCGTGGAAATATTTCGTGCCTTCAAAAACCTCCACATGCCAAATTTGGTTCCATTTGCTTGATTAGTTCTCGACTTATGCAGAAATTTGTGTTTCATTTGTATGAGAGCCCACCTTCTTCCAGACGGGAAAGGAGTCTCGAACCATCGTAAGAACTTTCTCCGGTCCCAAAAACTCTTGCATACAAATTTTCATAACAGTAGGTATAATTCTCATGGTTGGTTAAAATTCATGTTTCATTTGTGTGATAGACCCCCCCCCCATTCCAAAGAGGGGAGGGGTCTCAAAACACCGTGGACACATTGCTTGCCCTCTAAAACTTCCACATGCCAAATGTGATTCCATTTGTTTGATTAGTACTCGAGTTATGCAAAAAAAAATTTGAATTTCATTTGTATGAGAGCCATCCCTTCCTGATAGGGGAGGGGTCGCAGACAACCAAAGAAAAATTTGTCTCCAAAAACCCCCACATGCCAAATTTGGTTCCGTTTTCTTGATTAGTTCTCGAGTTGTGCAGACATTTGTGATTCTTCTGCATGGGAGCCCCCCCCCCCCCCTTTCAGACGGGGGAGAAGTCTCAAACCATCATAAGAACCTTTTCCGGTCCCAAAAACCCCTGCTCACAAATTTTCACTACAGTAGGTCATTTCTTGCCTCCAAAATCACCACACGCCAATTTGATTTTTCCATTTGCTTTCTTAGTTCTAGAGTTATGCAGAAATGTCTGCTTCATTTGTATGACAGCCCCCCTTCTAGCAGAGAAGAGGGGTCTGAAACCACCATATATTATTCTATAAGGTTCAGAAAGACAGACAGACAGACAGACAGACAGACAGACAGACAGACAGACAGAAAGAAAGAAAGAAAGACAGAAAGACAGACAGACAGACAGACAGACAGACAGACAGACAGACAGACAGACAGACAGACAGACAGACAGACAGACAGACAGACAGACAGACAGACAGACAGACAGACAGACAGACAGACAGACAGACAGACAGACAGACAGACAGACAGACAGACAGAAGAGAGAGAGAGAGAGCAGCAGCAGCAGCAGCAGCAGCAGAGCAGCAGCAGCAGCAGGCAGCAGCAGCAGCGCGCGCGCGCGCGCGCGCGCGCGCGCGCGCGCGCGCGCGCGCGCGCGCGCGCGGGGGGGGGGGGGGGGGGGGGGACAGACAGACAGACAGACAGACAGACAGACAGACAGACAGACAGACAGACAGACAGACAGACAGACAGACAGACAGACAGACAGACAGACAGACAGACAGACAGACAGACAGACAGACAGACAGACAGACAGACAGACAGACAGACAGACAGACAGACAGACAGACAGACAGACAGACAGACAGACAGACAGACAGACAGACAGACAGACAGACAGACAGACAGACAGACAGACAGACAGACAGACAGACAGACAGACAGACAGACAGACAGACAGACAGACAGACAGACAGACAGACAGACAGACAGACAGACAGACAGACAGACAGACAGACAGACAGACAGACAGACAGACAGACAGACAGACAGACAGACAGACAGACAGACAGACAGACAGACAGACAGACAGACATTCTTTTATATTAATACACTCAGTAGCAAAAAAAAAGCCGAGCAAAATTTTGCTTCCATAAACCGTCATATTCAACCTTCTGTAACTTTGTCAATTATCAATATTTTTGGCGGAATTTTTGACAGAACTATAATTAATGTATTGACCTTATGTGACTTTTTTTTTGCACCGATATTTCAGCAAGGTCAATACCGTGTGAAAAAGAGAAATACTCATGTTGGTGCGTCAACTTTGACGCCAGCTGTGGTCCAAACCACTTGATGAAAACAGTTCAAATTTTGTTCACATTATTTCCTATACTTTTTTAGGCTGTACTGAAATTTTTATTATGCTACTTAAATTTTTCACAAAAGTACGTATTTTTGAAATTGGTATGTCCAAAAACGACTTTTTTGACATATGTTATCAAAACTTCAAATTTATAAATTTTATCAACATGAAATTTTGGTCACATAAGTTCGATACATTATTCATAGTTCTGTCAAAAATTCAATCAAAAATATTGATAATTGACAAAGTTACATAAGGTTTAAAATGACGGTTTTTGGAAGCAAAATTTTGCTCGGCGTTTTTTTGCTACTGAGTGTAGATTTAAATTTATATTTAAAGGGTGATACGGTCAAAATTTGGCCCAGGGAAACCGGGGGGACCGGGGGGACATCTGTTTAAAAAATAAAATAAAATATCTTTTTCTCGTTCTTCGCGTAAAAAACACAACAAAAAAAAAACTATGGGTCACCCTCTCTTCTATCCCGCACTCGCGGGGCCTCGCGCCCACCCCCCCCGCCTACCGCCCCCCGCCCCCACCCCCCCCCCCCCGGGCCGCCGATGGCCCCGGCGGCCCGCCCGCGCGCAGCCCCCGGGGGCCCCTTCGGTGGGCCTCGGGGGCGCCGGGAGTACCCAGGCCGGGGCCCCCGGGCGGGGGGGGGGGGGGGGGGGGGGGGGGCCCGGGCTCGGACCCGCCGGGCGGGCGGGGGGCCGGCCCCCCGGCGGGCCAGGGCGGGACGGGCCCAAACCCGCACGCCGCCAAAACGGGCAGGAACAAACGGGTCAACGGGAACCGCAGCAGCGCTTAAACAAATATAGCAGACGGGGGGCCGGGGGGGAAAAAGGGCAGCAGAGAAGGGCGCAACCGAAGAGTGGGAAGGCAGGGCGCGGCACACCCCTATAAAACTCCTGTCCCGGAAGCTGCTTGTAGTCGGCTTTGACGTAGGTTTCGTCGTCCATTACCACGCAGTCAAACTTCGTCAGCATCGTCGTGTACAGCCTCCGGAATCGCGCTTTGGCCGTCGTATTTTGTTTATCATCGCGATTTGGAGTCACTACCTTCTTGTAAGTCGATAGTCCGGCTCGTTTTTTGGCTCGATGCACGGTTGTAGACGATACACCCAGCTTATTTGCGGCATCTCGGAGAGATAGGTTAGGGTTTCGCTTGAAACTACCGGCAACTCTCTTTGTCGTCTCAGCGGCTTCCGGTTTTCGATTTCCCCCCGATCCAGACTTCCTGGCTGTCGACAAACGTTCCCCAAACACTTAAATTACATTTGTAACGGTTGATTTGGCAACTTTTCGCGATTTTGCCAACTTTGCGTGCGAGTAGCTCGGATTTTCGCGATGCGCGAGCAAAATTTTGATACGCTGCTCTTCTTGCTTGGACGGCATTTTGACAACTGAAGAATGAATTCCAAAATCAAAATAGAAGCAACATTCTACACACACACACACACCTTCAAAATGAGGGGTGTTCAGGTTTTTTAAATGCAAAAATTGAAAGAAATACGTCAAGTTGATATTGACCAAATTTTGACCGTATCGCCCTTTAGATTCTGCTGTACTGTACTGTACTGTGATTAAACGGCAGGTTGAATCATTTTTTATATAGGGGGTAATATCATTAGCATTACAATCAGCATAGTTTCGAAAAAATCTTGGTTCAAAGGGTTGGGCATGAGCCGCGATTTTATCCGCGTAATGTAAAGGCTCCTGTCCAATCATTGTTCCTTAAACGCGCTTGTCTGTCGAATTGAGCTCACAGACAGCAGTTTGTGTGCCTGTGGTAACGGGTATCACGACATCGAGCATGATGTCTGCTCATACACCTTATATCATGTGGCGAGATCTGACTTATGTGATTCCCTCAGAGCCCGAGGAAAACAACCTGCTAAACCAATTAGAGACATTCTGGCCTGCCGCGATCTCCAATATATAAAATTAATCTACGATTTCCTAAAACGGATCAATTTGAAAATCTAGTAGCGTTTGGTCTTATAATTTTGCAAGCCTTCCCCTTCATCGTTGTTCCAACATAGCCCCATTTTTTGAGTCTCTTTTCAGTTATTCCGTCAATCGTTCGTTTACATTCCGAGATCCAGAGCTACAGTGCTTATTGTGCGTCCAATCACCGATATGCAACAACAACAATTTCCTCCCACGTTCCTTGTCCTCAATCATGTTCCAAGTATCCAACGTGTTTAAATATTGTACTCCTTAACCACAAGCAAGCCACGAGTATTCGGCCCCGTCCTACTAACATTAGTATTAACAAATATATCAATGTACATAGAATAACGGCTCCGCAAAGCTAACGCATTTGAGCCTTGACAAATAAATGGATTATAAAAAAAAAACATCGGCATAAACATTATTACCATTAGCATATGCATTATCATTTATCTGTGGCTTGATCTTAGCATTCATCTTTGGTAGTAATACCAGCTAGTAATAGTAGCTCTTCAGCTACTAAACTAATTCTATTGACATTTCTAATCGTCAAAAACTTACGCCTTAGCTTCTACGTAAATTGCGAAATAATTTTAATTTTCATGAAATGGCTTCTCAAGTTGAAGACAAAGTTTAAAAAAAAAGCGGCGGTCGGGTATCCGGGATAAAAATAACCATAAAATTACAATACATTATAACGATATAAAATAACTTCAAAATCTATTTCCGACCATGAATGAAAATTTCAGGCCCCCCTTCCATTTCGTTAACTTTTTTTCATGCATTTTTTTTTTAAATTTTGTGTGGAGCGCAGGCTTTGGTTAGACCACTTCCCTCAAGAAAATTTTAAAGGGTTCATGAATGGTCCCTTAGTTATAAAGTGCAGGTTATTCGTGTAATCGCATCCAGACTCGATCAATCATTTACAATATCCAAAAACGTAAAATGAAGATCATGCACAATATTGCGAACATCCATTAAAATATTGGCATGTAGTTATGAATTGAATTTTAGGAAAATTCTATCACATTTCTTCTTCACCGTAAACATTTTAAACAAATACGCTACCGACAGGTTGTCACATCGTTATCAATTGGTTTTTGAAACGTCAAATTCCGGTAAGCACGGAAGTGCTTCAAGTTCAATCAGTAAAAATTTTCCACAAGTTGATTGGTGAGGATGGTTTTAGAAGACGTATCGACTATATCGACAAATTTATCAAGCGGTATTCGTCTTCTCAAAAATACGGGCGAGGAATTGGCAAATATTTCGACATGCATTAAAAAATGAATTACCAACCATTTGACTAAAAGAGATTTTTGATGTATAAACCAAAACAAAAACAACAGAGGTCCATTAATGTGTACGTGCAATCTACAACATAGAATCCCGGAACAGTCCCGGTACAGTTTAAAGTGTACGAAACATACCGGCCGTGAAATAAAAGCTTGTTGGTTCCAGCCCGGCCCAATGTGAATAGCCCTTAATAGTCTCAAGAAAACTGAACTAATTGATGCAAAAGTCAGTATAACAGCTCAAGGTTCCCCCACAGCTAACGTAGTTGGGATCGAATGTTAAAAACCAATTGTAAAGCGCCAGGTTGCTAGTTTGTTTATATTACCACATTTATGTCTGTGTTTCAAACACTGAAGAACTAATTTAAACAAAAATGGGCAAATGCAATCTAAACGACTTCAACCAAAGGATGACTGTGAACACATCTTTTCCAGTACGGAGAATCCAACAACATGTAAGTGAAACCTTAAACATCGTGATATATTAATTCTAGATCCACCAGGATCTTTTCTCATACCTGTTTTACCATAACTTCTTATCTCAACCAGCAGCAACAAAAACCGTTCATTTTTTCTTTGTGCATTTACCTTGCTAAGCTTATTTTTATGAGAATAAAATCCTCAACCTGAAAAACTGCATTCATCCATACGTACACATTTGCATAAAACTAATAAAGCTGCAATTTATCAAAAAACTTATCCCCAATTCCTGTGAGCACAGGATTGGCCCCTGCGCCCCGTTTTTGCATCCTAACTCGTCCGCGAGGAGAACGATCTCAACCGACTCGAGCCTTGGAGCTTTTCAACTCGTTTCCACCCCCCCCCCCAGTGAAAATCCAACTTTCATCCGTTACTCGCTGGCAAGTAGTTTGCATTTTCATATCCATACTTTCCTTCATCAAATTGGAATCATCTCTCCCAACCACGGAAGGATCCTCCCCCTCCCATCCCTCCGCCGCACGACTTATGATGCAATAAAATTGTCTACCTTTCTCGAGAGGCAGCCAGCGGCAGCGGCGCAGGCCTTATGTTCGCTGTTACAAAGGTAGCACAATTTTCAGCGATGTAAGTTCAACATTGTGTCTTTTTTTGGGCATGCATGAGGAGGACCCGGGCTGAGTGGGTGGTAGAAAAGTTTTCATATGCAATTTCTTCTCCCGAGAGCTAAACGAAGAATAAAGGCTGAGGATTTTTGCCTTTTTTACACGGAAGAGCAACGATAGCACTAGCAACATCAGCAGCCGTAATTTTGGGGTCATCAATTTTAGTCATCATGTTCTGGAGAGGATATATTTCTGCCAAGAGCGGAAGAAGCAATAAGGGCCTGGGAACCGACGTAGGAGGGGGACAAAAAAAAGGCATCAGGTGATCAAAGGACGTCTAGGGCAAACTTGAACAAAAGCTGCTTCCATAGGAAACTGATGGGAAAAAGCTATGGTCCCAGTCTATGAGCTTACGTTTGAACAAATAATGCTTGAGAGAGAAAAAGGAAACCCGTTCAAGTACGTAATGAAGAAGCCAAGGATCAGCTATCGAGCTATATGAGTGCACAAGTGATACCTTATACTCTTTCGTATTAGGTCCCTGTCGTCGTTTGAACGGTTCGTTAGTGAAAGCAGGAAACTAATTAAAACGAACAGCAATCTCTCGAGATGGCGATGAAAGGATACATATATGCTTGGGGTGGGTCGAAATGTCTCTTTTTGTTCTTTTTAATCCGACTATAAGATACGATAATTTTGATATTTCAGTGCCTGTCTTGTCCTTTAATAGCCAATGTCTTTGCAAAACTCCACCAATATTCGTTTTAACCTCAACACCACGAAACAATTCTATTTGTCAGCGCCCAAAATGGAGCATTCGGGGAAGCGATGACATGGCACATTTAACCCCAAATTCCTACCGCCAACCTTTCCAGTGTTACATTTTCCACTGACCAAAGAGCTTGAATACCTTCTGGCATCACCCGACAACAACGAAAACAACACAAACAACAGCCAAACAACCTTCTGACAGCCGGACTCAACCTAGTTGTGTTTGTTTTTCCGAGCTGAAAAGTTGGAAACGGAAAGCCAACCGAGCGATCTTCTGTGGACAAAGTGCATTTCATTTGTCACTCGGACATTACATTCCATGACTGGTCACTATTTTTCCACCCATTTGGAAGCATTTTTCACGGTGGCCGGCTCTGTCGTGTGTCCGGAAGAATTTTCCTCGTGCAAGGAAAAGCACAACATTTACATACAAACACAGAGACCGAGCTGAGGGCATGAGAACGGGAGATGTTTTGACAGGTTTAACTCTGTACAAACCGAAGGACTGTGTAAAACTTTACCTCCGGGTACAAGTTGATTAAGAATGCATACAACTATGACGAGCAATTACCGATGACGTTGCGTAATTTGTTTCTTTGGGGTTTTGTTTTTTGCTCTCTCCGTCAAGTTTCAGGGGACTAATTTTCAATTTTCCGGCTAAATGTGCCTGCAGTGATGCCTATCCGGTTGGTTCACGTCAAATCGCCATTCTCATGTTCAGTTGATTACTGCTCGGTAATCAAAACATTGAAGTTTTTCTACATTCTTGGAGCTCGGCGAATAGCTTGTCAAACACGCCACGTCGGTTGCATTTCACAGGCTCTGCATGCGACGTTCTTTGTCGGCAATTTATTAAATTATGGATTATTTACCCTAATAACAGACATTTCCCATTGCTGCTTTGCTGTAATGTGATGATTAAAGACATTTTTTTTCGATGTGCTGAACTTTCAACTGATGCTTTTTCTTTCTTTCTCATTTCAGGTGAGTTTCTCTGGATAGTTTGATTCGGCATTACATGGAAATTACCCGAAGTACAAAGAATGTAGCTCGTAGTATTGTTTATAGAACACTGCACTTTCTGTAGTTTTACCATAGCGAAAACTATTTATAATTTTTTAAAATAAAATGAAGAAAATCATCTTACCGAATCAATTGAGGAGCTTTAACTACACTACAGAAAACTACACAAAGAGCAAAAAAAAGGACAGACTTAGCCAAATTTGCATGATGTTGAATGTTCATGATCGAAGAGTAAATCGGAAAGTGGTATCTGAATTCAACGAGATGTATGCAAGAAAGAAATGACGGTGCAATCCAAACATTAAAATAGTGTCATGAAATGGTACACCTCCACCAACGATGATCATGATCTTCGTTATAACTCCGTGTTTCGGACAATGGGTTTGTTTTCGGAGCACTAAGTTATCATCGAATGTTTTCAGAAATTTGCTAAAAATACGATAAAATGCCATCTTCTGTTGCACCTGTAAACAATGAGGCATCACACGCTACCGATTATTGAGTGAACATAATTTGCCGTTTGATAGACTAGTTCAGTATATCCCCCCTTCAAAAATGATCACTGCTCTGCCAACTAACGATTCAGTATATTTTCGTCGATCACAAGTGTTAGATACTCGGAACCAGCGTGGGATTGGCAGCTCATAGTGGATGGTACCCTGGTACCGGCGGGTTGTCAAGGTGGCTTTTGCAAGGTTTCGCGTTTAGGAAAGTTTCTTCTGGCAGCCCTAAGTTTGCACCTTTAAACTGAAGAAACAATACATGAAAAATTGAAATTCGTTCCATAAAAAACGTATTTATGACCCATAAAACTCTGACGAAAATCCACAAAAAAAAAATGAAAATGATCCATAAAATACAGCAATGTGATCCATACTTTATTTAAATTTTAGCAATAAAATGTCGAAAATGAACCGATTGATTGATGTCGATTGTTGACTGCACTACTACTCAGATTTAATAACATATCCGTTCCTATAGCTTTGCGGCTTAAATATTGCTGTAAAAGAAGGATCACTTTGGAGAAGATTTTCAATTTTCAGAGAGCTGACATACTTTTGCGATCTCACGTTCTTTTACGACCGCAACTGCGACAAATGCTTCCCATTAAATTTGGTCAAGAGCACTCCTGCACGTAAAGAACTACGGCAGCCCTAAGTTTGCTTCTTTAAAACTGAAGAAATGATCCATGAAAAATTGAAAATCGTTTTATAAAAGCGCATTCTTGGCCCATAAGATTCTGGTGAAAATCCACAAAAAAAAAATGATCCTGGTGAAAATCCACAAAAAAAAAAAATAGAAATGATCCCTAAAATTCATCAGCTTGAGCCATACTTTTTGCAAAATTAAGCAATAAAATGTGAAAAATTAACCGTTATTTATCAAGGGAATGATATATTTATCTGTCTTCTTGGTTTTTCATCACAAACCTTATTATAAACTTAAAGTGGATCCTTGACCATATTGGCCACCCCCAGAACCACCGTCCATAAAATCGTAATTGTTCCTTACAACAGGTTCCCCCAAAAATGTTCCGTGAGTGGCCAATGTAGCTAATGGCTTTTTCAAGTCTATCAAAATCATAATTATGAAAAATCATGAAAATAGAGCTGCCGCACGGCATGTTTTGAAGTAAAATCGAAAGTGGCCTCTACTACAGGTTCCACTGGAGATGTTCCGGTGATTCCGGGAGTATCCAATATGTTCAAGGACCCACTTTAAGTTTATAGTAAGGTTTGTGATGAAAAACCAAGAAAAGGGGTGGTCACATGGCATGTTTTGAGTAAAATAAAGAGTTAACCGCATCCAGGACCCTTCATCAGAACCTGTTTCACGGAAATGGCCATATCTCAGTAAATTTAAGGGGGATTCCTGTAATCAACATTTCATTCGCTACGTTCGTTTACTAAAAAAAAATTTGACAACGGTACCATGTACAAAATATCATCACAAATTCAACATGTGAGATAGCCTCTTCGGAAACCCGGAACAACTCCTGTGTCCGGGGGCCATGGCCTATTATGTTACCAAGATATAAAACTACATTAATTTTCCAGTCGAATGCTTCTTGGCGAAATTATGTCGGATAATATTTCATGTGGTTCATGAAGAGCACTACAAAGTCAATCAAAAATTTGCCTGTCTCGATCATTTTGTCTATCCCCTGTATATAATTGTTTGGATTTCCCATTAACATATTGCAAATGATACTTGAAAGGTTTCTTTAACTTTCTTTAAACTTGCAAAATTGATCCACAGAATGTAACATTTCTGCACTAACATATGTGCATATCATCCAGAAATTATTGTGAATGTTCCATTAATAAATTGCCAATGATCTCTAATAGTTTGTATAACAAATCATAATCTTCAAAAAATGATTCATAACAAACCAACTTCGTGCACTTAACATTATTTGATTCCCCCGCAACTGCGACACATGTTTGTCAAGAAATTTGGTAAAGAGCTCTCCTGCACATAAAGAACTACAGGTCAAATTTATGACTTGATTAAACTGTTGTTTCAGAAAATTTGATTTTATTTATGCCGGGCAGACGCTTGCTGTCCAACTCGCTATCGCTCGTCGGAATTAACTACAAAAAAAATCCTCCGTATGCCTTATACCGGGCAAATGCTTGAATCAGTCGTTTGCCTGGAATCTAATCTTCGCTATGTTAACACTTCGGATGTCGGAAACATCGACCGCTTTCTGCCGCCTTAGTTCTTCAATCCTCGATACGGCTACGCAAAAACTCCGCAATCCTTCTTTAGCATCAATATTTTATCCGGGTACCTGAAAGAACGGACATGTAACTAAATCTGAGTAGTAACGCAGTTAGGGATCAATTTTAAAATGTTTATGAATCAAAATTAGCAAAAAATAGTGCCCCAACCTGCAAAAATGCAGGCATAATTCATGAATCATACCATATAGTTTAGCGAACAAAACTGATTTACTATGTATCATTTTTATAAGCTTATGATTCATTATTCATCATTTTATGGATCATTGGCAATTTATTTATGGAAAATATCAAACAGTTTATGGGACATGCGAATATATTTAATTGCACAAACTTTACATTCTATGGATCAATTTTACAAATTAAAGGAAAGTTATTGAACCTTTTATGGGTCATTTGCAATATGTTTATGGGTAATCCGTACACTTTTAACGATCAGGCCCTAGATATAAAACGGTACATTTTTGACATTTTGTTGCTAAATTTTATATAAAGTATGGATCAGAGTGATGAATTTTATGGATCATTTCAATTTTTTTATGGATATTCACCAGAGTCTTACGGGTCAAGAATGCGTTTTTCATGACACTATTTTCTATTTTTTATGGATCGTTTATTACTTTTTATATGAAAAAGTACGTTTGCCGTTTCTTCCAGAGGGCCAAAAAAGGTTTGGGTTGGAAAATAGGGCCAAGGTTTCAAAAGGGGGGACCAAGGGGGGAGGGTGGGCAGACGGGCGGGAAAAAGGAAGTAAGGGGTGGGGTGGGTTGGGGGGGGGACGGAATGGAGGGGTGGAGGGGGGGGTTGGGAGGGAGGGGGGGGGGTTGGGGGGGGGGTGGAAAAGGAAGGAGGAGGTGGGGGGGGGGGGGGATGGGGGGGGGGGGTTGGGGGGTTGTCTGTGGTGTATAGAAAAAGGTATATAAAAAATAAATATATTAAGGTGAAGATGATGTGAGAGTTCACTCTAAAGACTGAACATACGAAATCAATTCTGGTTTTATTTTTCAACATTTTGCTTGTTATTATGCTATGTTCATTAAATAATGAATTTGAAAATACTGGCACCGGCTGAAGAGAGTTTCAATCCATCCAAGCTTCAGGCTGCTGATCACTCATTTTAGGAAATTTTGAAAAAAATCGCCGCGTGAAAAAATCAAAGAGGGACATATGACAATGGTTTTTTATCCGCGATAATCGGGTGCTAATGACCAGCACAAAATGTATACTCACAGAAGAATTATTAACAGGGTGGTTCACGTCGCTCATAAAATGTTAAACAAAAATAAAATCTTTTACACTGGAACAAGTTGCTCATGAACATGGGTGAAGATAAACTTAAATTTTTAGACACTTGTCTTCCCGTTTCATTGGGAATCAGAACTTCTGTTACTACCAAAAATCGAACACTCACAAAATATAATGGTGGCCGGTTTTCATTCCTGTGATGTTTTTGCTAAAGTTCCTAAAGAGGCGCTAAATAGTTTTGATAGAGTTGCCCTTGAACACCTTCAGATTGTCAACAGAGCACACTGTCAAACCATGATACATCCTAGGGAGACTCTCCTGCGTCCATCGGGGTCCATCTCTAAATAATTCGATTAATATAACTATTCACATTCATAATTCGTGACGATTAACCATATCGATGGTTTGAAAATGAAAAAAAAAATAATATATATAAGGCATTCTCCGATTTTTTTTTAGAAAATAAGACACTAAATTATTTCCTCCGCAAACATCGACAAAATACCACCACCCGATAGGGGAGGAACATCTGAGGTGAAGATGTTGAATAGGATAGGGCCTAAGAGGCTACCCTGGGGAACACCAGCATCAACGTTGAACGTTTCATAATGGGAATTGTTCAGGAAGACCCGGAATGATCTGTCCAATAGATAGTTCTTGATGATCTTAACAAGATAGATCGGGAGGTTGTATCGATACAGCTTAAACATCAGACCATCGGTGCCAGACATTGTCGAACGCCGTTTCGACGTCCAACAATGCCTTGGCAGATGTCTTTCCAACGGACCTGTTCCGTTTGAGGATGTTAGTAACTCGCGTCAGTTGGTGGATGGTAGAGTGACCTTTCTTGAACCAAAATTGTTCCTGAAGGAAGATGTTATTCTGGTTTGCGAAATCCAGTAAACGGCTGAGGATCAGCTTTTCGAACAGCTTCGGGACGGAGGACAAAAGGCTGATGGGGCGAGAGCTTTTTGCGCTGGTTGGATCTTTGCCAGGCATGAGAATAGGGATTACTTTGGCAATTTTCCAGCTAGATGGAAAGTAGCCAGGCTCCCAACATCTGTTAAAAACCGCTGCAAGGTGTCGGAAGAAATCAAGACTCAAGTTTTTCAAATTGACGTTGATGACTCCGTCGACACCAGCGGTCGATGGCAGCTATCACCTCATCAGCTGATATACTACAATCGTCAGGTACAACTATGGGTGTTTCGGTGACCCTAGACATTGCCTCCGTAACCGTAGGCTCATGTGGGCTCACAATAGATTGGCCAAGGTTGTGAGAGTTCACAAAGTGTTGACCTAGTGAGTTGACCTTTTCAACAGGGGTGATAAGTAGAGGAGCCGAATTCTAGTCGAGCGGACTAAGCGACGGAATTGGTCTTGGATTTTTTTTATGATTTCGGTCCACTTCCAAAGGGGTTTGGCGCAATCTGGGAGAGTGCGAATTTTTGATTCGAAATGCCGATTTCTGAGATCCATCATCTTGGCTTGAATAATGTTAATAAGGCGGTTCGAATTGGTCTTAAGGTGAGGAAGACCGATGCGTTTAAATTGTCTTCGGATCGAGTTACGGATTCCAATAATGTACTTAGTAGTCCTGTCAAGGTTCAGAGAATCACTCATCTGGTTTACTGAAGGAACATGTTGCTCTCGGGCCCGAGAGATTGCTTCGTCGATTGCACGCAGTTGTCGGTCGATGTCTTCAGAAACAGCGGGGGGTTCTTCGCAATATTTTTCAAATCCGACTTGCCATCTCGAGTAAATGGCCAAACTCAGGAGAAAAATCGCACCGTGGGACGAACAACGTCGTGAGAAAACACTGTGCTTCAAAGCACAACTGAATTGAAACGGACAACCGAGCAGAAAAGAAAACGTCTGTCGCTCACGAATGCACAGCGAGAATGTGAATGAAGCTAATCTAAAGGTGTCCCCGTTATACATCGTGCACAGTTGCATATGAGCCGTTCCTGACTTAAATTTGATTTCTGTGATAGGAAAGTACTGTGCATTTAGAAAATTTACTCTGAATAATCGGCATTATAAGACATCACCTTATATTTGCGTTAATTTCTTTAACGAAGCAACTAAAGAATGGTTCCGTATTAATAACCGCTTTATTTTCAATTTTCGGTGATGGGTAAAGCAGGGTTAAAAAAATCCTAGCAATAACAAATTGCATAAGTTAAATTGGCTCCACTTTAGCAAGTACAGAGAAAAAATGCTTGAGTCTTATTTCCTTGGTTTTAAGTGCTTACGTTTCGTGTCTTTGGGTTATTTCTTCTACTATTTGTCAAATCTGTATGCAAACAAGTGTGTTGAAAGAGTATGTGGGTAGACTAGGTTAGATATTTAGTTCACAATATTACAGTTAAGTTTAACACGAATTTACTTGCCGTAGCTTTTAAATATACTATTTGTCCTAAGATAAGTTCTCTTTAGGCCTTAATTAGTGCATAGCTTAAGCTTTAAGGGAGAGATGAGCAAGCATATGGTTCTTCAAAGCCTGCTCGATGTTATATTCAGTGTTGATTTTTACGTTAGGTTCTATGAAAAGAAGAAGAATACCATGATTTTCGATACACTCTGATAGCGTTCTACAGCTAGTTTATCTTTTGGAATATTGACAAGACTTTTGCCATACACACGATCATTTTGTTGATTATGACTGTCCTGAAGGAGGAAGAGCTTTTCATCCGAAAATAAAATCTCGTAGTCACCGTGCCGAACCAAAAGATTTCTGCTTCTATGGACCGTGGCTTGCCTTTGACGATCCGCCAACCTGTGAACCCGTTGTTTCTTGTACGGCTTGCATTCCAGATGATGTCTGAGGAGCCTGTTCATTGAAGCAGGGGACATTTGAAATTGTTTGCTCAATTTACGGCCAGATACGGCCGGATTACGTCTTATTCGCTCCCTTACATATTTGATCTATTTCTTCGTTCTGGCAGTTCGTCTGGCTCCTCATTTGTGTTGAATATGGAAATTTCCAGTTTCCTTAAACCTTGAACGCTTACTCACTCCGAACTGCTTAAGGCTATTGAATATCTGACACGGTCTTCTCTTAGGCTCTGCTAAAAAACCCCTTGACAATCTTCAAAAATCCGGGATCTACAAAATAACTTGTGATCATTGTGGAAAAAGTTACATAGGACAAACCAAGCTTACTCTAAAATCTCGCTTAAAATAACATATAGCAGAAGTCACAAAAGCAAACAAAGACATCGACAAAGGAATCATACACAATTTCAAATCAAAAGTAGCTGAACACATTTTGAACGAAAAACACTTCATAAACTTGAACAACATAAAAATTTTAAAACATATTACAAACCCTTGGGAACTTAATGTAGCAGAAAGCGTTGAAATTCACAATCAAAATTCCAAACAAAGATCAAGGAAACAATTTTAAATATATACCTTCATCCCAAAAACTACACACCACACAACATAATAACAATAAACTACCTTACTAAATTGATATTCATTGCTGTTTTTTCAGAACCTTTTTACCTACAAAAACATACCTACACAACACACGGCACAACAACAATTGACATACCGATCAAGAAGGATTTTTTTTTAGATTTTAAGATAACAAAAACGACGAACTACCACACGGCAGGAACCCATAAAATAGTTTTTAGAATCCTCCTCCCCTACACACTACACGACACAACAACAATTGTTAACCTACCGATCAAGCAGGAATTTATTGTTTTTAAGATACCTTAACACAAAACAAGTTCACTTAACAGACCCATCTCTTAGGTATAATAAACAAAAAACCACCAACAATTTAGGTACACAACCATCTTTTATAAAAAATAACCTCTGGGGTGTTTCCTTTCTGGTGGGGAACCGGGGCTGGTAATATCAAACGGAATATGGCTATTGTGTAAGAATATATGTTTTTTGGTGGGGAATTTAGCGGATTTTGTGGTGTTTATAAAGGGTGTCCACGATGAAATTGCCACACTATGAAATTGCTCTAACTTTTTAACCGTTGGGTAGAATTTAATGAAAATTTTGGTGGATTTAGTTCATAGTGCATTATTTACATCCTACAAGTTTTAAAGTCCTGTGATCAAAACTCGCGGAAATGGAATCGAAAGAACAGCTCGTGCGTGATAAAATCTTGCGCATTCATCACGAGAACAAGGATCTCTCGCATCGTTCCATCGCTAAAACGTTGGGAATCGCGAATTCCACGGTGTCGCGAGTGATAAAGCGGTTCGAGGAACGGTTGACCACCGATCGGAAGCCCAGAAGTGAAGGAAAAAGTATTCCGTACAACACCAAAAATCACAACCGCGTAGTTGGGGCCTTCAACCGAAATCCGAACGCCTCCGTTCGGGATGTGGCTAAGAAGCTGCACCTAAGCCGAAGTTTTGTCCAGAAGGCCAAAACTAAGGCTGGGCTTCGAACGTTCAAGGTACAAAAGGCCCCTAATCGCGACGAGAAGCAGAACAAGTCCGCCAAAACCCGTGCCAGGAAGTTGTACCTCAACATTCTGACGAAAGTTGAATGCTGCATCATGGACGACGAAACATATGTGAAGGCTGACTTCAAACAGATCCCCGGCAACCTGTTTTTCACGGCCAAGGATAAGTTCAGCGTTCCGGAGCATGTCCGCACTCAGAAGATGTCCAAATTTGCGAAGAAATTCCTGGTTTGGCAAGCCATCTGCACGTGCGGGAAGCGGAGTGCACCTTTCGTGACCCAGGACACGAGTGCCTCCAGAAGCGGCTGCTTCCTCTCCTGAAGGCCCACAACGTCCCAACAATCTTCTAGTCGGATTTGGCCTCATGCCATTACTCCAAGGACGTGCTGAAGTGGTATGCGGACAATAAGGTCAATTTCGTGCCGAAAATGTTCAACCCTCCCAACACTCCGGAGCTCCACCCCATCGAGAAGTACTGGGCGATTATGAAGCAGCACCTTCTTAAACGACCTAAGGTAGTGAAGACAGTCGAGGAACTTAAGAAAGTATGGGTTTACATGCAAAAAACGGTTGATTCACAGGTTGTGCAGAATCTTATGGCCGGGGTTAAGGCCAAGGTGCGGGCATTTGCGTATGGACTGTAAATAAACTACGAATAAAATGGTAAAATGAAGTTTAATAGTTATTTCTCAATCCCTGAAAATTTGATGGCAATCGGATGAAAACTCGAATTTTGCGAATCAATTTTGTGTGTGGCGATTTCATCGTGGACACCCTTTAGTTTAAAAAAAAAGTTTCGGTTTTTTTTTTTAGAAAAAGTGATCAAGTGAAGTGTTTATTTAAATTTTTCTAGTTCTTCAATTCTTTTACATATGTTATTTTAAAATTTGCTCCCGTTTGGCTTCCATGGTAGCTGATAAATATAAACAAACAGAATCGTTTATTTATCTTCAGCGATAAGCTGTCAAAAGAATACACCCAAAATGGGTACAATCAATTTCGCTGTTAAAATTACCCAGCTGAAATTATCCAAGACTGAAAAAAGTTGACACCTATTGTGAGACACACTGTAAACCCCAATGCCCAATTTGGCTTCTATTTAAATCAGTGTGTGGCGCCACAATCTTACACAAAGTAGTCCTTTTTTTATTTCAGAATTTCAAATAAACGGTACATACATATTCTTAACCGTCACTGCATTCGATCCACAATCTATTCTTAATAATTTCACTGTTGCATGAGGATGTTAAAACATGTTTAAAATACATCTTGAGTACAGCCTTATCAACATACTAACAAACAACTAGTATACGCGCTATTTCCAAACAACCCTAAATTAAGCTCGTTTGACTCAAATCATTCAGAAGTATGGCTACTCAAAAGTGTGTAAAGATACAGTAAACGAAATGTTACGATAGGCTGAGTAAATTATAGTGCTAACAATATTTGTAAATTTGCCAGTGGAACTAAAAAAGGTAATGATAAATTAACGCAAAGCTGTATCCATTGCTTTGTATTATTTTTGCTTCTTGCTTGAAGAAAAATGAGATGCACGCGCACACTACCATATTCCTTTTAATAAAAATGAGTAAAGTTTACCCATGCAATAAATAGCAAAATCTGAGCAAACTTTAATCAGTTTCCTTCATAGGCACTTTTGTTTAAACTTGAGGAAACGTATGTTTACCCATTTCTGCCCTTTTGGCCGAACTGAGTGACTTTCAACTCGAAAGTGAATAGTTACAAAATAGCGTGTGCGTCGCTTGCGTACGTCACAGTTTGAACCATGCGTGTTTATCATGGACATTCAATAACAGAAAAATGTTCAAAATAAATATCATACATGACAGAAAAAAACATCATGTATTCCATAGCAATGAATCAACAACATTAACTTAAAGCTTGTTTATGTTTAAGGAAGTATTTTCAAGAAGTTATATTTGAATTGGCCGAACAACAAATGTGTTTGCAGGTCTGGTACCACCTTGTCATCGAATATGTTTGGAAACAACATTCTCAAAACTTTTTCAAAACTGGACATGTCTGGTATTTCATCCTTACGACTTCTTCACAACAAAGTTCTTATATTTTTGTAAAAGAAGATGTTGGGTTTGGAAGAGTGGTCTTAAGTGGAGATTTCTTAGTTCCGGATTATTTGGGAATCAGACTTTATCTTCCCAAAATAACATGGAAAAAGCCGAGTGATTTTGATGCCATAAAGCAGTGGTGTTTTAAGAACGGTTGTATAAAATGCTAAATCAAGATCGTTTTGTTCCGTTTCCGAGAACGTTCTTGGTCGGTTGGCTTCACCTGTTGAAAAACCTCGTTGAAATAGTACCAGAATCAGAAGCTCCTATTTCAGTTGGGTCAGAATGCCGTCAGCTGCTACTATTTCACATAATCGACGGAACAAGCTATCATAGCGTTTCCATACCCCTTCAATATTCTGTTTGTACAACATTACATATGCCGCTATAATTTCACAAAATTAGCTCAATTTTGTCTAACCTGCATCAATTCCCCATCGCTCGTTGCTGTCAGTGTCATATGTTCTTCCGTTCGTTATTCCAGCCAAAAACTACAAATCCGTTACGCAATGGTGGGAAAACTCCGTCTGTCCTGTAAACTATTTTGCTTCAGCATGAAATTATCTGCCCACACGAAGAACGAGAACACTTTTTGCCGAACTGACGAGCAAGCGTAAGCGATTGTGTTGTTTGAGTAAAATGTTTTTCCTGTGATACTCGGTACGGGAAAACCCGCACTTGAATCCACATACCGACCGGTGTGCACGTTCAACCCAAACGGGGGCTTCATTTCCAGGGCTCATCTCTTTATCTGTTTCTCTAATGCACTTTTTCCTCCCGCTTGTGTTTGATGTTCCGAGGTGAATGAATTTACTTCTAGTTGGGATGTTCACGTTGGTTGCGAACAAGCCGAATTCCTTGGAAAGCATGATCATCCCCGCCGCGTACAAACAAAATTCCATCGGTAATTTATGTACATATCCAGGGTTCCAAACGCATCCCATTATGTACCTTGTACCGATGACGTGAGTTTGTTTTGGGAAAGGACGGGGAACGGGACATGAGCTCCGGCTAAACTTGAAAATAGAATTTATGTAACGATCCAGCGACGACCTGCTAGAAGCATGAGATCGGAAGCACCTGTGCGACCAACCATCGCCGTGGTAAGCTATTTGCTCGTAAATAGAAAAACAACATGTACCTCTGAGTGGCAAACACAATTTACAGGAAGTTGTGTAACGCTTTTTTTCCAGGTTTGAACAGGATGCGGTTGGTGCGAAGGGACAAAAAACCATGGTGAAAACATTTGCGTTTATCTTCACGCTAGCTGAGAATGTTGGGAATGTTGAGCTGAATTAGGTTAATCATGCTGAGCTCCCCAACCATCCCGTAATGATTATGTACTCTAGTATCAAGAATTTCAATTTCAAAACCATAGTTTCTCAAAACCGATGAATCTAGGGCTCAATTTGTGAATCGAAAAACACGCACCAGAAAGTCATCGTTTTCTTAACAAACCACACCAAAGAAAATCCGAAAGCAGAGAGCGCAAAATTTATCCGCCAGGGAAACGCTCGAAAGCAAATCCGAACCATTTTGGTGCCTTCCATGAAATGATGGAAAAGGTATCAACCGCACCCCTGCCCTGCACCGTGGCTCGAATCCTGTTCGAGTTTGACACGAGAAAGCGGAACTCCACTCCGGTAGACAAACAAGCCGGCGAACGAACGAAGGGAGATAAATTATGTACGTACATTAAACAAAAGCTCTCGCGCATCCTTTTTATTTCGGCAATCCAAAATGTTGCCTCCTCGCTTGCCTTCTTCGGTAAGAAATCCTTTCTCAAGAAGGGATTCCATCAGGTGCTATTCGAGCAAGCGTTCGAGCAATGGCTGGGTTTATTCTTTTTTTTTTACGTTTCAAACCCGACGCTCATGTCCCGCTCGGTGCTGTCATCGGTTTGTTTGGAACCGTGTTGTTGGGGTTGGGCTGGCGTAGAGGAAGATATCACAGGATCAAAGGACGGGCCGGCTGACAGTGTTAGCTCCTTCGCATTAGGAATTCCGATGGTGACAAACATAAGGGGACATATTCACGCAGAATGCGAGCGGATAGTTGTGGAAGAAAAGTATGAGTCGGCAGATTTTTTTTTCAGTCCGGGTTGTCATACTTTTAGGGGAATTGTCCATTTCGGCGTTGTAGCTTTATTGATGAATATTTCAGAATGGTTGTAAATGCATTGTCTTTATTAAGGTATTTTGATGTAGGAATATTTGATGTTTCTAGAAGGAACTTTTTTCTCAGCACCATGAGGCTCTAGGAGTGAACAGTAATTTTGCTAGAACGAAGATATGAAGAGAAAGTGTTGATAAAGGGCGATACGGTCAAAATTTGGTCAATATCAACTTGATGTATTTCTTTCAATTTTGCATTTAAAAAACCTGAACACTCCTCATTTTGAAGGTGTGTGTGTGTAGAATGTTGCTCCTATTTTGATTTTGGAATTCACTCTTCAGTTGTCAAAATGCCGTCCAAGCAAGAAGAGCAGCGTATCAAAATTTTGCTCGCGCATCGCGAAAATCCGAGCTACTCGCACGCAAAGTTGGCAAAATCGCTAAAAGTTGCCAAATCAACCGTTACAAATGTAATTAAAGTGTTTGGGGAACGTTTGTCGACAGCCAGGAAGTCTGGATCGGGGGGAAATCGAAAACCGGAAGCCGCTGAGACGACAAAGAGAGTTGCCGGTAGTTTCAAGCGAAACCCTAACCTATCTCTCCGAGATGCCGCAAATAAGCTGGGTGTATCGTCTACAACCGTGCATCGAGCCAAAAAACGAGCCGGACTATCGACTTACAAGAAGGTAGTGACTCCAAATCGCGATGATAAACAAAATACGACGGCCAAAGCGCGATCCCGGAGGCTGTACACGACGATGCTGACGAAGTTTGACTGCGTGGTAATGGACGACGAAACCTACGTCAAAGCCGACTACAAGCAGCTTCCGGGACAGGCGTTTTATACGGCAAAAGGAAGGGGGAAAGGTAGCAGATATTTTCAAGCACACGAAACTGTCAAAGTTCGCAAAGAAATATCTGGTTTGGCAAGCCATCTGTACCTGTGGCTTGAAAAGCAGCATTTTCATAGCTTCCGGGACTGTCAACCAAGAAATTTACGTGAAAGAGTATTTGAATAAACGTCTGCTGCCTTTCCTGAAGAAACACGGTTGTTCCGTACTGTTTTGGCCGGATTTGGCATCTTGCCATTACGGTAAAAAGGCCATAGAGTGGTACGCCGCCAACAACGTGCAGGTGGTTCCCAAGGACAAGAACCCTCCCAACACGCCAGAGCTCCGCCCAATTGAGAAATACTGGGCTATTGTCAAGCGGAACCTAAAGAAGACCAAAAAAACTGCTAAGGACGAGCAGCAGTTCAAGGCAAACTGGCTTTCTGCGGCGAAGAAGGTGGGCAAGGTGGCTGTACAAAATCTGATGGCAGGGGTCAAGCGTAAGGCCCGGCAATTCGGATTTGGAAAAGCGGAAACCTAACTGAATATTTTTCCTGAATTTAATACTAATTGAACTTGAAAAAGAAATTTAATTTGATTTTTTAAATAAACGATTTCACCGATTTACACGCGTTTTCCCTTGACCAAATTTTGACCGTATCACCCTTTAGTCTCGCTAGTGTACGGCAGGGTGTGAAAAATTTAATAGAAGTAGTTCAAAATTGAGCAGAGGGCTATTTGAGAGGTAGTAAGGAGTGTATCGAATATAAGCTATCCACATACATTTGCGTTGTACGCATGTATTTGTGATGGTTTTTTATGCTCTGAACACTGCATGCTTTGCGTTTGACTGTCAGCTTTCTTTTGTTTACTTGTTTGTGCTTCAAATTCTGCGTTTTCAAAATGTCGCGCATTGAAAAGGATGTGAAAATTAAGGTTCTGGACACATGGCTAAGTGAGAAGGGTATTACTATGCGAAAATTGGCGAAGCGGTTTGGAATTCATCATGCAAGTGTTAAAACCATCATTAATAAGTTTGGGGAACACTATTCTTTGGATGAGCTACCAGGAAGAGGCAGAAAACCCGGTTCTTCCGACCCGAAACTGGAGCAGAAAGTGGTATCTCTAATCATGAAGAACAAATCAATGTCAATACGTGATTTGGCCAAAAAAGCAGGAACGAGTGTCGGAATGATCCAGCGTATCAAGAGGCGAAACCACCTGAAGACCTACAAGAAGCAGAAAATCTCGAAACAAAGTTCAGAACAGAAGAAGCGAGCAGCAACATGGGCCCGGAAATTGTATTCGCGTCTTTTGCAGCGTCCGGATGCATGCGTTTTGATGGACGATGAGACCTATGTATAGGAGGACTCAAAAACCCTTCCAGGTCCACAATACTTTACTGCCGTCGTTGGGGAGGATCTGAGCGATGCGGACAGGTCGATTCAAGTGGAGAAATTCGGTCGAAAGGTACTGGTATGGCAAGCAATATGTTCCTGTGGTTTGAAGTCAACCATTTTTTACACTACCGGAAATATAAATGCGGAAATCTATCGATCTGAGTGTCTCCAGAAGAGATTGTTGCCTTTATATAAGAAGCATAGTACACCTCCACTGTTTTGGCCGGATTTAGCGTCGGCTCACTATGCCAAAACCACTCTCAATTGGCTTGCGGAAAAGGGTATAGATTTCGTTGAGAAAAATATCAATCCACCAAATTGCCCTCAGCTTCGACCCATCGAACGTTACTGGGCAATCGTGAAGAGGGTCTTCAAGAAGACTGGTAAGGCAGGAGTTCAAAAAAATTTGGGCTCAAGCGTCCAAAAAATGCGATGCAACACTTGTCCGGAACTTGATGAAGAGCATTCGATCCAAAGTTCGAAAATTCGTGAAGGAATAACTTAAATTCATCTGGTCTTCATTGTGTTCAAGTTTAACTTTGTACAATATAGGATCAATTTTTTTGTATGAATAAAATATCGGTTTTCAACAAAATTTGAAAGAAAGTTTGTGGATAGCTTATTTTCGATACACTCCTTACCCAATCAATCACACAGTATTTTACCACGTTACCCAAATGCTTAGCTATTCATTTTATAGTGTATAGTCAACAGATATCAGTTGAGGGATATTCTAGGTCCTACAAATTGCCTTATATTCAAATCATAAGATCAACAGTTGTAACAAAGTTTTTAAGACTATATAAAGTGATGATGTGAATCAAACATATCCAATGAATCTTCTGGAAAGTCAACAGTCATAATTTTAAAACATTGTGACCCTTTAGGTAATCCAAACTGTTCTGGAGTTTAAAACTTGAAATCTACGGTAGTAACAGTAATATTTTTGGCTATATAAAGTTACGTCACGTATTCAAGCACATTAAGAAAATATTTTCGAACGTAAAAAAACAAAAAAAAAAGATAATCATAGGATGGTCTAGGTCATCTTAACTGTTTGGGCGTTCAGAACATAGAATTAAGAGTTGTAGCAGTAATTTTAAGGCTATACAATGTAACAATAAATATTCAAACATTGTCAGTTAATATTCTTAAAGATCAACAAACATTATAAGGTAATATAACTTGTTCTAGGTCATCAAAACTATTCTTGAGATCAGAACATAAAATCTAAAGTTGTAACAAAAGCTTTTTGGGCTATGCAAAGCTATGATGTGTATTGAAACATATTCATTGAATATCTTGGAAGAACAACTACGAACTTCTACTACAGGCAAGTACTCTGTGAACTCGAACAATTCGTTGCCTGATTCGTTCTCCGTTTCCAGTTCATCTTCTAGCCAGCTTCGATCAACGTTTGCAAGCAGGATACCGGGATGCACAATTGCCGCTAGTCTTGAGCAAGCCCCTATTCCGCTCAACGCAGTCGAGCCCTACCTGCCAGAGACCAGCAGCCGTCCCGGCCCTGCGGTTGAGTCGGGAGACGGGGGGTCTTCCAGATTCCAAGTAACGGCAAGTATGGTCAACAAACGGACACTTCCCACTCTGATGGTATTCCCTTTCCCAGTGCTACAAACCTTGAACGTCGGAATTCGGACATTGTAATCTATTACCAGAATGTTGGCGGAATGAACGGCCTTATTGATGATTATCGGTTAGCGTTCATGGATCATTGCTACGGCATTATAGTCTTAACCGAGACATGGCTGGATTTTCGGACTGTTTCTAGTTATGTTTTTGGAGATGGTTACGAAGTTTTCCGCTGTGATCGGAACATAAACAACAGTAGGAAATTGACCGGCGGTGGTGTTCTCGTTGCAGTTAGTGTCAGGTTGAAAGCAAGTGCAGTTGAAGAAGATTCCTGGATCACCGTAGAACAAGTTTGGGTAGCAATTCAGCTTGGAGGCCGTATTCTATTCCTTTGTGCGGTGCACATTCCTCCAGATCTAACTCAAGATTTAGACCTAATTGATGCGCACTGCTGATCTGTTTCTGCTATTTCGAATACGGTTGCCCTCCATGATGAAATGATTATTTTGGGAGACTTCAACCTAGCGGGCATTGCATGGACTCCAATTCACAGCGGCTTCCTCCGTCCCAACCATGAACGTTCCTCTTTCCACGCAGGGGCTATTCAGCTTCTGGACAGCTACAGTACAGCAACTCTATCCCAAGTTAATAACGTGGTGAATGAGAATAATCGCTCTCTAAATCTCTGCTTCGTGAGTGGCCGAGATAGTGCTCCCGTCATCTCTACAGCTCCCGTGCCTCTAGTTAAGGATGTCCCTCACCATCCTTCTCTAATAGTTGCTGTCGAGGACGTTGTAGCTCGAGACTTCGTCGACACACGTGCTACTGTGTCATATGACTTCCGTAGAGCCGACTATCGCAGTACTGGTGATGTTTTATCTAGTTTGGATTGGCAGAGCATTCTTGATTCGACCGACGTTAACATCGCTGCCGACCAGCACGGATTTTCACCAGGGCGTTCCACAACTACAAACCTATTGTGCCTTACGTCGTACATCACTGATGGTATGATCGCTCGATGCCAAACGGACGTGATCTACACAGATTTAACGGCAGCTTTCGACAAGTTGAGTCATGACATCGCGATCGCTAAACTTGCTAGACTAGGAGTTGGTGGTAATCTTTTAAGATGGTTTCGATCATATCTCACAGGGCGTCAATTGACAGTTGCCTTGGGTAACCTTCGTTCAAAGAGTTTCTGCGCCACGTCCGGGATACCGCAGGGTAGCCACTGTTGATATTTCTTTTAGACTTCAACGACGTACACTTTATTATCGGAGGGCCTCGCCTGTCGTTTGCTGATGACCTAAACATTTTTATGCGAATCTGTTCAACCGCCAATTGCCATTTCCTCCTTTGCTGATTGGTGTACTCTAAATCGGTTGGTCGTCAACCCGGCCAAGTGCTCAGTGATAACCTTCTCACGTCAGAAACAACCAATTCTGTTCAACTACCATCTTCTCGGTACGACCATCGAACGAACGCAGTGCGTTAAAGACCTAGGTGTTCAGCTGGATTCGAAACTGACGCTCTATTTTTCTCTCGTTCGTTCGACACTGGAGTACTGTTCAGCGGTCTGGAGTCCATGCTATGATAATGGTGCCGAGCGAATCGAATCTATTCAACGCTGTTTTCTTCGATTCGCACTTCGTAGACTTCCTTGGAGCGACCCTTTTCGTCTTCCTAGCTACGAAAGTCGGTGTCAGTTGGTCGACATGGAGCCTCTGCGGGTCCGTAGAGATGTCTGTAGAGCTTTAACTGTTGCAAATGTGCTACAAGGAAGAATCGACTGCGGGAGGATCCTTCAACAGATTAGCATCAACGTCCAACCAAAGCCAATGCGTCACAACTCCATGCTCAGGCTTCCTTTTCGCCGCACCAACTATGGGTTGAATAGCGCTATTCACGGGTTGCAGCGAACCTTCAATAGGGTGGCATCCATTTTCGATTTCCATCTGACGCGGAACGCACTTCGTCGGAGATTTTCTTCCGTTTTTAGAACAATTGACGCACGTAGTTATGATAGTGTATAGCTTTAATTATTTAATTTTACTTATTTATTTTTGTGTCTTGACTCCACTTACGAGGTTATGTAATCGTTTCTTGTATTTTTTTTCTATTTAACATCATTAGGACCTAAACTTGGTCTGTTGATGTCTACTATTTCAAATAAACAAATTAACAACATATATTATGAGATAATCGTCGAATGGTCCAGGTTATCCAAACTATCTTGGAGTTCAAAATTTAAAATCGACAGCTGTATCTGAACTAAACAAGGCAACAATATGTGTTTTACTAAATTAAGTGAGTCTTCTGGAAGGTAAACAAATATAATGAGATATCTTGGGATGTTTTAGGTCAGCAAAACTGCCCTTGAGTTCAGCAGTTAGGATCTACGGTCATAACAGTAGCTTTATAACCTATGAAAGGTGACGATATGCACTCAAATACATTCAGTGAATCTTCTGTGAGGTCACTAGTCATTATCAGATTGTCTTGGGATGTTCAAGTTCATAAAAACTGACCCTGATTACAGAACTTAAGATGTACAGTAGTAACCGTAGCCTTTTGGGCTATACAAAGCTCAAAATATGATAAATGCTTGATTTTTGACACTTGATTATACATACAACTTTGTCGACTAAACCATTCCTTCAGTACATATATTCGCGTTCCATTCATCTTCTAATCACACGAGCGTCGTGGCGAATGGAAAACGCCTCTCACGCCGTAGATATTAGTAATGCTTTGTTCGACAAAGATGTATGTTCTTACAGTTAATCACAACCATTTCATGGTAGGGAAGATGTACCTATATTAATCTCATCACTTTGCAATTCATCCTAATCGAAATAAAACGATGTACACGCGACAGGGATTAGTCTGTAATGTTTGTTGTAGTTATTTAACGTAAGCAAACATTATTAGAAAACGAAAACGATCCTGAACTGCCCAATTGTTTGATTCATCGTAGGATGAATATAGGAACAATGAGATCAATATGGGGGCAGTTTCCCTGTATCGTATTTTGGTGTGCTATTGAATGAACTGGAGTGGGAGATTGACGGCATCAACCCAAGTCGTATATATCAGTTATAAATAGTTGACCATCTAGAAGAACCGATGAACAAGGTTGGATACACATCGTAACTTTGTATTTTTCAAAAAGCTACAGATACAAATATCTTATGATTTGTACTCCATGACAGTTCGATTGAATATCCCAACATTATCTCATAGTGGCTGTTTCAAGTCATTCATTAAATATGAATGAATACACATCGTAACTTTGTTAATCGGATAAAGCTACTGTTACAACATTGAATCTTAAGTTCTGAACTCCAGGACACTTTGAATGGTATAGAATAGATATCCTGGGATTATCTCATAATGTCTGTTGATCTTCCAGTGCATTCATTGAATATTATTGAAAGCATACTCTAGTAACTTTGCTAAAACTATCCAGCTTTATAAAGTTTTATTATTTTTTTTTTTATTAAAGCCACTAGAAATCAATTTGGTTTTATTATGGCACCAACAGGTGCCAATAGGTTTCAGATTTCAGTCAGGTTTATGAGAACCTACACAGCTTAATAACAACGATCTTCAAACCTTTTTCTCACATTCCTTTTACTCCTATCAAAGGTTTTATTTCGGCTTTATGAACTCATAAAATGCTGTTTTGAAATGCTGTTTTCTTGTTATGGCCCGTTGAAAAAGCAGTTTAAAGACTGGACTCGGAAAAAATGCGACACTTTGTTTTGGGTGTAACTTTTTATCGCGTGGGTAAAAAATTAATGAAATTTTGGGTAATACTAGTTTAGTGTGTTATGTTTGTGTGTGTTTATCGCGATCTGTCAAGTAGTTTTCAAGATGCATTCGAAACAAGAAGAGCTACGCCAGCAAATCTTGGGCGCGGTGATCGATAATCCTGGTCAGTCGCACAGATGGATCGGCAAAAGGCTTGGAATCCACCATTCCACCGTGTCCCGCGTTGTGAAGATGTTCCAGGAGACGAAGACCATCGAGCGGCGCGCTGGAAGCGGCCGAAAACCAAAAACGGAATACCCAGAGAAGGCGCGGAAGATAAAGCAGTACTTTAAGAATAAGCCGAACCTTTCCACCCGAGACGTGGCCAAAAAGGTCAATTCGTCGAAGAAGTTCATCCAGCAGACCATGAAGTGGGCTGGGCTACGTGTTTTTAAGGTCAGGAAGGCGCCAAACCGGACTGACAAGCAGAACACGGTGGCCAAATTGCGTGCGCGGAAGCTGTACCGTGCAGAAGCGTTTGCTGCCCTACCTCCGCTCTCACCGTGGTCCCACGCTGTTCTGGCCGGGTCTCGCTTCGTGCCATTACGCCAAGCCTGTAATGGATTGATACGAAGCGAAGGGCGTTATTGTGGTCCCGAAGAAGGCGAACCCGCCAAATACACCAGAACATCAGCTTGGGGGAAGAAATTCAATAAATATATTATGCTTAAACATAGCTAATATATAGTTTTTTAATCCCCTGAAAATTTGAGAAGTCTCCGATTTAAATTGAATCTTTGGTGATCATTTAAGCACGTGTCTCATTTTTTCCGAGTCCAGTCTTTTAAAACCATTTCACCTCCAGTAAATGCATTAAACGGTAAAATGGTTTTAAAGTTGTCATTGCGAAGATAAATTGGCTTTTTGGCAAAATTGTGATTTCTTCCAATCTTAATTTTGAAATATTTGAGGATACTACGCTGAACCCCGTGTGAGCGCTTTTGTTGTTTACTACAGTCAACAGGTAAAACATTTGCCCCAATGACCGGCATCTTAAAACTGAAATCCACAAAACTTAGAAGGTACTCAAACTAACAAAAAATACATATAAAACTACACTTGTTTGTTTCCCTATGTACATTAAAATCAAATACAAAGTAACAACTATTAAAAAGACTGACTCATGCTGCGCATTGGCTCATGGAGACCATAGTTGGTTCTTGCCGCGGAAAGGCTCAGGAATGAATGTGCGCGTAGATTAGAACGGCGTATGTTGATGTCCAACATGCTAAGTGATCTAGAACAATCAATGTTCCCTTGCAGGAGATCGCCAATAAAACAAGGCTTTTGTCACGTTACGCCTTCCATCAAGTGGATGAAGGTTGATGAGCTGGCACCGACTGCTATGGCTGAGCCAGATTTAACGGGTCTCTCCACCTGAGATGACGTAGGGCAAATCGAATGAATTTCCGCTGGATGGCCTCGACACGTTTTTTTTTTTTTTTTTTTTTTTTTTTTTTTTTTTTTTTTTTTTTTTTTTTTTTTTTTTTTTTTTTTTTTTTTTTTTTTTTTTTTTTTTTTTTTTTTTTTTTTTTTTTTTTTTTTTTTTTTTTTTTTTTTTTTTTTTTTTTTTTTTTTTTTTTTTTTTTTTTTTTTTTTTTTTTTTTTTTTTTTTTTTTTTTTTTTTTTTTTTTTTTTTTTTTTTTTTTTTTTTTTTTTTTTTTTTTTTTTTTTTTTTTTTTTTTTTTTTTTTTTTTTTTTTTTTTTTTTTTTTTTTTTTTTTTTTTTTTTTTTTTTTTTTTTTTTTTTTTTTTTTTTTTTTTTTTTTTTTTTTTTTTTTTTTTTTTTTTTTTTTTTTTTTTTTTTTTTTTTTTTTTTTTTTTTTTTTTTTTTTTTTTTTTTTTTTTTTTTTTTTTTTTTTTTTTTTTTTTTTTTTTGATGAAGTACGTTTTCACCGATTCTGACGGACATACTACGATCGGTTAGGTAGGATCGCAGCCAAATAAGCAAGTTGTTGCTCATACCTAACTTATCAAACTTGGCTATTGCTATCTGGTGGTTCGTTTTATCGAACGCAGCGGAGAGATCCGTGTAAATAGCATCTACTTGATTACCGTTTTCAAGTTGCTTGACCAAGAAAAGGGTGAAACACGTCAAATTAGTGGATGTCGAACGTTTCGGAATAAATCCATGCTGATCCGGCGAAATATAGTGCGCGTAGCTCTGCCCTAGCTTCCGAAGAATTATCATCTCAAACAACTTGGATATTGCACTTAATGCAGCTATGCCCCGGTAGCGTTGAGACCATTCTCTTGCAACCTTTCTTAAACACTGGGAAAACATATGACTGTTTTCAACAGTTCGGAAATATACCAGTGGACAAAGGAAGATTGAATAACTTTGCTAACGGAGACGCAAGAAAATCCACGCACTGTTTCAATACAAGCGATGGAATGCCATCCGGACCACATCCCGTTGAGGACTTCAATTCCTTGCCAGCTGCAATAACCATGTCTTTGGTAGAGTGGCATCAGGCATTCAGCAGCGGCAGACAAGACGTGGTACATTACTGGTGGCGAGCGCGATGTCCTGCGGGTCAGGCAGCTCGTCGGAGAAAACGGTGCTGAATTAGGAACAGAAAATATCAGCTATACCGGCGATGCAATCAGCTTCGATCAAACCATCCGTCATCGTGGAGGGCAAACCGACTTCCTGCCGCTGATCATTGACGTGACGCCAAAAGCTTTTGGGGTTATACTTAAGGCTTTTTTGTAGACGGTCTTGCTCAGCCTTATAGAAGATAATCATTCAATTGCTTGTACTCAGCATTCGCTTCCACGTAACACAATTTTGTAAAATCCGTGCGATATTTGCTGTGTCGTCTCAGAGCTGCCTGCTTCACTCTTTTGAGGCGCTTGAGAGCGGAATTTGACCAAGCTGGTTTAGTTGATTCAAGTTTCATCCTCACTGGAACATACTGATCAATGGCATACAGCAGCACACCAGACATTGTCGATGCAGCGAGGTTGACGTCAGAAACATCGAGAATCTCGTCCCAGTCAACAAGTCCCAAGAAATCGTTCATTCCGCTGAAATCAGCCTTACTGAAATCGTAGAAAACACTTTCAGAGGAATCACGGAAGCGACACAATGGATTTACCGCAAGTTTCAAAATTAATGGTGGATGATGCCGACAGATTTTAACTAGCGGTGCAGGTGCTTCAATAACTGTGCAATCCTCACACAAATCGTCACTAACAAAGCACAGATCAAGCATGCGATTATTCTCGTTTTTAACGCCAGTCAGCTGCCTGAGTTGAGCGGTACTATACGCATCAAGCAGTTCTCGTGATGTCATGCCAATCGTAGATCGAGAAACGATAGGAAAGTAGTGCCCAAGAGAATTTTGCTGCCAAGAAATCGTGCTTAAGTTGAAATCGCCGAGAATGATCACCTTGTCCCTTGGATTCAACTGCGAAACGACCCAGTTCAGCGAGTCAAGATGCTTTTCTATCAGAATTGCGTCATTCACTCGGTCGGGAGGAAAGTATATCACGCAAATGTAGAGCGAAGCATCGTCGGTAGCCAATGCAACCCATATTTGCTCCGCCGATGTGATATTGGGAGGATTGACCGAAGATTTGAATCTGGAATGAACAGCTAGCAGAACACCGCCGCCGATACTCTTGTTGCTGTTAGAAGGTGACCGATCTTGTCGATAAACGTTGTAGGAATCGTCAAAGAGTTGGTTCGTCGTAGTATTCCCGTTAAGCCAGGTCTCGGTGAGAGCGTAAATGTCGTAGCAACCATCACTAAGGGCCAATTGATAATCGGCAAGAGAACTGTTGATCCCACCAACATTTTGGTAGTACACCAGGACACTCGAAGTAGCAGCTGCAGCTTGTCTTGGTCCTCGGGGGGCAATCGCATGAATTGCAGTTCCCGGCGTAACGGTTCCTCTCGTTATCTCAGATGGATGAGCGCCCGATTGATCAGCCGCAGACCGAGGCTGATGGTTGTGGCTAGAATGAGTTGTTTCGATCAGACTCTGGACATTCGTAGGAATGTGGGACGACGGCAGCATGTGGCAGGACTGGGTCGAAGGGCTCGAGGGCTTCCAAGGGGCTTCCTACGGCGCGTCCTGGTGTCCGGAGCGGCTGACAGTGTGATCTGGCTGTCTCGTAGCGAATGGTCGAAGCTTTATCATTACTGTCCAGTTGATTATCCACGTGACGAGCAATCCTCGATAAATAAATCCAGAATTTCTCTGGTGGTTTTGCAACTGTCTCGATAGTCATGCCAACTTTTTCTACCGACTTCGTGCCTCCAATCAGTGCCTCATCTGGTCGTGATTTTGGTGTACCCCTTGTAGCAGCATCTCTTAGTCGCTTGCGACTTGGCCATGGTTGGATTCTAGTCAACACAGCCGACTCCAAAGGTTGATTTTTATCAGCAATAGATTTTGTAATCTCTTTAGTTTCTTTCAGTTCGTTCTTCAGCTCGGCCAGCGAGGCATTGATATTCGCCGAAATCGCATTCACAACATCGGATGGTGACTTCAAAGGATTTTGCTTGATGACGTGCAGCTGGTTAATGCAAGTTTCACAGAACCACAACAAATTACTGTGCTCGTTGATGAAATCCATAGTCGGTCTTTTCAAACCAACGCATTTGATATGCACTGACTGGTTACAAAATCCGCTACATTGCAAATATTCAATGGTTTTCACCGGCTTGGAGCACTGGTAGCAATTTGAATCCATGTTTGCAAGAGTCGGTCAGTAGATGGACAAATTATAACAAATATACTGATCTAGTTCAGTTTTTTGTTATCTGTTCCTTTAAGACCCCTCCCCTCTAAGTTGTTAAATGATTTTTTGGGATGTTATACGTCATCCAAACTATCATGGAGTTCAGAACATAAGGTCGTACAGTTGTCAATGTATCTTTTTCTGTACAATGTCAACCATGTTCGTTAAATCTTCTGGAAGGTCTACAGAATATTATGAGATCAGTTAGGATGTTCAAGGTCATCCAAACTGTAAATGTGTTCAGAACTTAGGATCTACAGTTCTACAATATCCGATGTTAATGTGAACAGCAACAGTGTTCAGGTGAGTATGCTAAAATTAAACACAATTTGGATTACCTTTATCCTTTACTTTTTGAAGTTCTTCGTGTTCAGGGTGGTGTAGGTTCTCAATTAGTCCTTAAACACATTAATTTTCTATTTTTCTTCGATAGAGAAGTTAATTTACAACAACTTTGCCGAAGACAGTATGCACTTTTATCAAGTCTGTGATTTTATACAGCCACTTTTTTTGGAGTCATATATGACTCCGTATGCCTGAAAGGGACAGGTTTTGGAATCGATTCTTCAGGAACATGTTCTTTATACAGAACGGGTCATATCACTTCTGGATGACCTTAGCTGAGCACCATTTGCCTTGTGGTCGATTTGAGGTTTGAATCCAGAAACTATTTAACTAAGCTTTTTGCGTACAAAGGGTCTTTATTAACAACTTTCTTACAAACCAAAGAGAAACAGGTAGGTTAAATGTTTAGTCTGGAATGATGCTAGAATTAAAGTTGTACAGTATTGCGCAAACTCTTGCAATCAAAGCAATAACATTTTTTCCATTCTCAAATCGAGCAAGGGAGGCTACAGCCACAACTTGCGACAAAACCAAATACTTCATTTTCAGAACTCCGATACAAAGCCGTGCTTTGAAAATGACGTGTTTTGCTTTTGCTGCGTCGTTTTCGCGGAAATAAAATTAAAAAATACTCCTTCATTCAACTAAAATAAATGGTGAAATTATAGTTTTTTCGAGTGCTTTGCGTAGGACGTTGTGAATGGAATCCCTCTCATAGTGTATTATGGTCATGTTTCTTGAGATGGATTGTTTTTCCCATTTTTTGTGTTTTTAGTGACCCGCTCCCGCATCCGGACGAGCTTTCCGGCATCAGATAAGGAACATTGGTGAGGTCGTTTTATATTATCAAAAATATACCTTAACTATATACACGCCAGGATCAAGAATTTCCATTTTTGATTCTGGAAGTGTGAAAACTCTTCACATATCCATTTGATGTGTGAAGATTTTCATGCGGGGCTTATTGTATATGAAGATGACCTCAGAATGTACGTGTATGAACAGGCATTCTCGAAATGGGTCGTTGGATTTTCAATAGAGCTGTCACCTTCAATCTCCAGGGCTAAAAATGTTTGCACATAGTGATCACATATAAATTACTGAAGAAATGCAGACAAGTTTCTTCCATAAAAGCACTGCCGGTCAGTGGGAGATTGATTGTAAAGACACAATATAAGGGGTACACCTTTGCCTATTGATTTAGTTTTCCGGCGGTCGTGGAGCTGTGCAGAGTAGGATCTGCAGTTGGATCGTAGTTGGCGGCAGCAATGACGAGCAGTCGCTGCCCAGAGAGGTGTTGGTGCAGTTGGCTATTGTTGCCGATGCTCCCGTCAACCTCGCTGTGAGAAACATGGCTGCTAAAGCCAACGAGTTGTCGGGAAAAAGCCGCGCGTGACAACGAGACAAGAATCAATCATCCCGCGAGATGAACCAAGAAAGAAAGCCCAAGTTCAATCGCGAACTTCTTCTCTCCCGTCAACTTAATCCGTCCTTTTCAGGAGAAACTGAAGAGTTCGTTTGGATGAATTGTTTTCTTGTGCTGTTTGAAATTTCCATTACCGCGCCCCGGCTGAACATGGCATTGCTTTAAACGCCGCGTCCCGGAGTAAATGGCAAAGCGCGTTGAACAACCAATGAACCAACAGATCCATAACTATCTTCTACGCGTTAGAGATAGTGGCCCTCTCAACCATCGTAGAAAATACAACCGGAGCCGTATCATAATTAAGAGCCACCAAATGCTTTCTAAAGAGTGTACAGTAGAATTTTCTTGGCCCTTTTCAGGACTGACTTAAATCAATTAGCGGATGGCCCTGACTTGTATGGGAATTAGCTTGCTGCGTAGTCCTACGTCACCTTTGCGCACAACCCCATTGGGCTGTACCTTGTAGTTTTTTCCAAACTTTTTCTTAAAAGCTTTCGGAGTGTGCCTTAAAAGTATATCTTTAGATGGTACGTCTTAGGCGTAGCTCAGACATGTATCTATTGTTTGAAGTGTACGGTGGAAATATTTTGATATGGTATTCAGGCACACATTATAATCGTATGCAAGGGTTTGAAACTGCGGATTCAATCTAAGCTTGGTTAGCGTCATTACAAACATGTGTGCGGTTGAAAAATCACAATACGGTTCGCTTAAATTTGGCTTGAGATAGACAGTTGAGAAGCTCGTTATTCCGGTATAGAAAAGACATTTATCATTGCTAACTGAAATGAATTCAAACCCGCGTTTAAAAAAACAACCTGGTTCTGAATCGAGTTGATTTTTTCTTTAAGCCGTTGTAATTCACGCTGATAATTTTCAACCACCTTACTGGTTATTTCCGAACCAGTTTCCGACATTGTAGAAGCATTTTTCATCTAAGGCTTATCATCCTTCCCAAGTAACAATTTCAGTTCTATTCCAGCCGTATAGCACTCCTCCCGGCTTTGTTGATGACACTACATTCAAAACTGTTTTGTCCACCAACACCTCCTCTATGCATCTTTAAAGCCGAAATGTGTACAAAGTGGCCCACTCTATAGACGGTTGTGAAAACAAATTAATAAAACCTTTCTAAGACCATAAAGATTTTGAAAATGTTCTAGTGAAAGATGTTATGACCACTTGAGAACCATCATAAAACCTATTGGCCGCCATCAAAACCAGCATAGGGCTTAATGGCCACAGCTACTCAAAACTTCACGGCGATATCGTGGTTGGTTTTTGTTGTTTTGCTTTGTTGCTCTTCTGATTCATTTAACAGTAAATAATGGCTAAGAAAAAAGTTCTACTGTTGCGGGAAATTATGATTGATAGCAAAATATCCTAAACAAATTGAGTTTTTATAGCGTATCATGCTCCAAATCATATGCCCAATTAATTTTTTAGTGAATATTATCACGATAAGAGCTGAAAATTAATGCGCCTCGGAAATTATGCGAGTTTACAACAACAAAAACTAAATTGAAAGAAATATATTCCGTAAATTAATCATGAAACTCCTGAAAATTAATGCAATTCAATAAGGTTATCTGAACGAATACCGAAGTTTGTCTTAGATCTACAGTTCAATTGTATTACATTTAAAATTTGGTGTATTTATTTTTCCACATTTCAATTATTTCATATATTTCAATATGGCGATTGCCAGTTTTGCCAAAAAGCCAATTTATCTTAGCAATGGCTACTATAAGACTATCTGGTCGCTTGGTAGCTTTCCTCAATGCCAGTTAGCCGTTTAATGCATTTACTGGAGGCAAAATGGTTTTAAAATGCTTTTTCAACTGACCATAATAAGATAATATGAATGAGTCTTAAAACGGCATTTCAAAACAGCATTTTATGAGTTAATAAAGTCAAAATAAAACCTTTGATAGGAGTAAAAGGAATTTTAGAAGTCAAGGTTTTAAGATCCTTGTAAAGAAGCTGCGAAGGTTCTTATAAACCTGACTAAAATTTGAAACTTATTAGCATCTCTTGGTGCCATAATAAAACCAAATTGATTTCTAGTGGCTTTCATAAACCTTTAATAAAACTTCATTATGCTGGATGGTTTTGGCAATACTACTTGGGTTATAGTTTTACAAGAATAATGGAGTAACATTAGGACGGGAAAATGACGTGGAATTCGGAGAGTTGGGGTTTGAATCATCGATCCATTGGCTCACACGGGAAGACTCTTTGGAATCCATTGAAGTGGTCAGTGCAGTACCTAATTATTTAACGTTAAAAGTGGACACAAATCAAAATCAGATATTACTTTACCGCTCGGAACAGATGTAATCTTGATGTCTGATCGATCTGGAGATAAGCTGCTAGATTCGCGTGAATCAGAATTAGATTCGCATGCTCCCAGAATTGAATCGGTGCTCTTTCAGCTGATACGAGAAGACTATATAGTAACCGTTTATACGGTTGGTTGCGTGCGAGATTTTTAAGCAACCCAATACACCCAATTTTTAATCAAAAATTACTTTACTTCTTCGACCAGATGAAAACTTGGTGCTTGATCTATCTGGGAAAACGCTTCTCGATTCGCATCAATCAGAAGCAGAACTGCATACTCCCGAATCACAGTTCGAATCTGTGCTGTTTCAGCTTTCAAGGAGAACCTTCTAAGGAAACCGTTGATGTGGTCGATGGCGACTTAGGAGACATAGAGTTCCCTGATTTAACCGAAACAGAGTCCCCAGCACATTTCCTGGCATCTGTAAAATGGATTATGAATCATTCAACGCAAATTGTTTCAAATAGGTACAACTTTACCTCTTCCAACAGGTGAAAGGGAATTTGATCGGTTTGGAGACAAGCGATTCGATTCACTTGAACAAAACGCGGAACTGCATGCTTTCGGTGTATGGTTAGAGACGGTGCTTCTTTTCTGCACGCCCAAAACCGATGTTGGTTGTTTGGGTGTTGGTTTGGAAATACGTAGTGATGGCACCCAATTCGGATTACGCGTATCCAGTGAGCCGTGCAGGTTTTCCTGCAGTAATTGGATATATTATTAATTTCTGAATCAACATTGTATCGCACTTCGCACGCTTCGGAAATGAATGTTACCGATTCGTTTATTAAGTGACGTAAAACTGTTCCCATATCCCAGAACTCTTTTCCACTCGTCGATTCTTTCGCTGGCCAGCTGCTGCAAACATTTTCCTACTGTAGTAATACGGAACAATCTGATTCCGGGGCTTTTTTATAGTCGATTTGCACTTCCACACACAGCATTTCCACGGCATTGCCAATGACTCGAAAAATTTCACTTCGGATGAAAAAAATTCTGCTAAGTCCAAAACGTAAACAACAGGACCAACACCCGTCAAAATTAATGCGTGACGTCACAATGCAACGAAGTACTGTACGTACGGTACCGTGTGGCTTGTGGGCAGCAGAGGACACAACAAAAAAAAACACCGAAACCTTCTGTTAAACAACGCCGTCAAGCTCGTTGCTGATGACAACTAAGGCCTGTACTCGAAAAAAATGCACCAGACCAAAGTGTCCGACCCAAAATTTATTTTAAGTCGGACTTTCTTGAAACTTTCAGGGAATGAACAAATACACATGGATTATGTTTTGGCATTATTTTTTTATTCAACTTCTTTTCCATTGCTGAAAGCCCGCACCTTTCCCTTAAGACCCCTCATTACATTTTGTGCAATGGTGGAGCCGACCTTTTTGGTCACTTTCATTTATTCTTTCTTCAACTCCAGCTCGTTCTTAAGCACCTTGCACGAGTTTCGAACTTTGGCCTTCATTATGGCCCAAAATCTTCCCACCGGACGAATCTCTGGTGAATTTAGGGGTTGGCGGTTTTTGGTACAATAACAACGTTATTGTCAATGTACCAATCCAACGTCGATCGCGCGTAATGGCATGATGCCAGGTCCGGCCAATATAATGTCTCGCCTCCGTGGGACCGCAGGAAGGGCAACAGACGCTTCTGGAGGCACTCGGTGCGGTTAATTTCGCTGTTGGTGGTACCCGTTGTGATGTACGGTTTACTCTATTTACCGCATTGGCATATGGCCTGCCAGAGCAAGTATTTTTTAGCGAATTTGTCCACTTTCTTCTTCCATATGTCTTTCGTAACATTAAACCGTGATTTGGCAACGTAGAACTCCAGCCCCAGTATCTGCTTTGCGTCTGCCTTGATGTAGGTTTCGTCATCCATAACCACACACATCGATTTCGTTAACCACTCTCGATACAGCTTCCTTGCGCCGGATTTGGCCGCCGTGTTTTCTTTTGTTTCTTTTGTTTGCACTTGCCATCCACCATCCATCTTACCTTTCATCAGTTTCCCATAAGGGATTGACTACGGATTGCCATCTGCCTCGATTTTCAGAAGTTCAGAAGTTTCAGAATGCCTCGCTCGAGAGGCTGCAGGGTAAGTAGGACCTCGAGTAGGACTAGGTGTTAAGTACGGTATAAGAATATTTTTTAAATTGCAGGTCTGAAATGTGCAGTGGCTACAATGCCTTCATGCATGCAAGGCTACGTTGTTGAGCTCAAAGTACACGTTAAACATGTCCATGACTTGAAAACGAGCCGTAAGAATCCGATTCAATTTATTTTTGATTAGAAATAAACCTTAAGTTTCATAAAGTTGTTCCTTGCGTTTTTCCTTAGGATTAAAAACCCAATAATGGGTAAAATTTTACCCATATAACAAAAACGAGAGCATCCATAAGCTCGATTTACCCATTATTGAGTAAATGGCGGACATGTCAGATACTGGGTTTATTTTTACCCATTTTCCACAAAAATTCCATTTTTAAAGATGGGTAAAAATATACCCATATTTTGACATCTATGTCATATTTCCATTAATGGGTAAATTGAGCTTACGGATTTAATGGGTTGACTCGCTTTTTGGGGAAATGGGTTAAATTTTACCCATTAATGGGTTTTTGATTCTTACCGTGTGTGGAAAATCACTAAGGCGTGAGGGGTAGACCGTTTCGTTATGGTGAGGGATAACCCATTGCAAAATCCCTCCACTCCTTCTCACTGATTGGCCTCTCATTTTCCACCAACCATCCCCAACTTTTCTGCAAACTGGTAATATATCACTAATCCCAGCGGCTGCTGAAAACATCTGTACAGAATCCGATGACTGGGTGGAAAAAATTTGCCTGAAAATGGAGATCACTCACCGCCGATGTCATGGTTAGGAAAACTGTGTCGCCTCCGTTGGTCTGAGAAAACAATCAAAGGCAAGGCACTTCTGGCGATTTTGATTGGTGCAACTAGTTCCCATGTCTGTAGTTCCGAATCGTACCTCTCTGCCGACTCCAACTGCTGATACAGAGCTGCCACTCCTGATCCGGTATAATTGACCTTTCATTATTTTCGGGATGATAACATTCTACACCGATACTCTTTCCATGCTGTCGAATCCCCCAATGGCCTAATGTAACCTGTTGACTACGGCAACGCCAACACCCAGTCGTTTGGCACGGATCATAGATCAATACAGAGATCAAAGGACTGGAGTTTGTTGTGAAATGTGTTCCTTTTGTTTTTTTTTTTTCATTTTTATTTACAATTTTGAGACACTGAAAAAAATGTGTTGTTGTTTTAACCAGGTTTCCCGATCAGCGGCCCTATCTTTGAAAAAAGATTTGAAATCTTTTGAAGATTTTAAATTGATCAGATTGACTGACCCCTTGACCATCACACTTTGTGACTAGACTCATCAGCATACTTAAATCAGTTTGAATCGGTTCAAATCGGCTTGAACGGTTATAATCGACTCTCAAGTGTAGTTTCAACATGTTTTGTTATCATACTTTGTGCATGGTTTCAATAGCATCCTTACTGTTGGTTCAAATGAGTACAAATATTCTGCATCCCGATAAAATAAAAAATAGGAGAACAATCTGAAAACAATGATAAACAAAAATTTAGTGTATTCTTCACCAACACGAATCCAGTGATTTCTCGAGGAAGCGGCGAGGTTTCCTCAGCATCCAATAAACCGAGTACACGTCAACAGATTTCTACCTGTTCCTTTCCTTAGGGCATTAGGCGGATCCTCCACCGGATTGCCTTAAAGCTTGATTCACGTAGTTTTTAGCCACATAAAATGAGGCATCTCTTTGCCAAAAAATAACTAAAAATCGGTTAAGGTTTCTGCTGGGAATTTAGTGAGCAATGAAAAATTATTCATCAGCATTTCGGATGAAATCACGGACGTTTCACCTAATACCACCCATCATTTTTTGTCGAGTGCCATCTTTCATAACACTTCTGCAGATCAGTCGGTTTTTTTATTGGTTTGCACCATTTATCCAGTTTGTTTTTGATAATATCCCAATATTTTTCGATGGGACGAAAATTTGGACAATTTTGTGGGTTGAGAGTTTTTGCAAAAACGTCAATATTTTTCTGCTCGTACCATTTCACGACATCCCGGCTTTACAAGGAATTCTCCAGATCATCGTGCGGTTCAATTAAAGGCAAAATTCGCTTCTGAAGGAACTCCTTCTTGTATACCTCTCATCACTGAAGTTACCATAAACCTTGGTTTTCTTTCGAAAACTGCAGATGCCTTGCCATATCATCACCTTACGAGCGAACTTGTGTCGTATGCATAGATAAATCTGAATCTACCTGGAGCATCACCCTTGAATTTGGCAAGGTAAAATTTGTGTCCCGGGTGTTGTCCAAAGTCCATTTTAACATAAAGTCTGAATCGCGCAAAAAATTGTCAACTTTTAATCGGTGTATTTCTGTTAAAAATGCATTTAAAAAAAACCTGAAATGCTGCATTTTGGTTGGGTTGAGTTGAGTGTATATACAATGGTTGCTATGATGAGTTTTCATCGTTTGCTCTCCAGTTTTCAAAATGACGTCTAAGCGAGAGAAGCAGCGTGTCAATGTTTTGCTCGCGCAACAAGAGAATCCGACGTTCTCGCACGCCAAGTTGGCAAAATTGCTGGATATGGCTAAATCGACCGTGACAAACGTTTTAAAAGTGTTCGGCGAGCGTCTGTTGACGGTCAGGAAGCCTGAAAGCGGCGGCAATCGTAATCCGGACGTGGCAGCGATGACGTAGAAAGTGGCAGTGAAAGCAAGCTCAATGTCTTCCATACTACTGTACAGTGGGCCAAGAAACGAGCAGAGTTGTCGACGTTTAAGAAGGTGATGGTGGTGAACCGAGATTACAAACAAAACACGTCAAAGCAGCGGTCACGAAAGCTGTGCATTAATATGCTCACAAAGTTCAACTGTTTCGTCATGCACGACGAAATTTATGTGAAGGCAAATTTCAAGCAGCTTCAGAGACAGGAATTTTACACCGCATCAGGAAAAGGGAAGGTGCCCGAAATTTTCAAAACCATCAAACTATCGAAGTTCCCAAAAAAATCAGTGGGGTTGTGTATAACACACGACCGGTTGACGTAGACTACTTTAAACCGTTTTATTAGTTTCGGTATCCAATTGTTACGATAAAGAATCTTATATCATTATAATCTCAGTACATGTTACTCAAATATTTGTATGTTGCATCTAAGAGAGTTGAAAAAGGTTTTGTGAAATGTCATCAAACTTAGATATGGGAAGAAGGGAAATAAAAAATTACGTCTTCAGTATTTGCACTTCGTCGAGTTGGTTAATCATATGATTTTATTTCCTACCTCGAGTTGCAGGCCTTTCTCCAGCATCCCGACCAGTAGTTGGCAACGCATTATCTCAGGCTGCTTTCAGTTTCGCCCGATAACGACGACCTCGCTCGGCATCGGTACATGGTCGTTTAGGAGGATTTCCCGTATGTTCGATCTTAATGCGCTTCCGAAATTTGTGCATACGGTTGGCATCCAAAGGATTTAGGCATTGCACTTATTTTTACCTTCACAGTTTCTCAAAATTTATTTCTTCCTAGAAGTAAAACTCTATCCAACGCGAATTTTCAACATAACAAAACAACTGTTCATAGCAGTACTAATTGGAATTAACAGAAAATTATCATTCGGAATGTCATGATCGAAAACCGAAACATTATCCGTGATAAGGAATTTCTTTATACTTGCCGGAATGCAACGTTCGTTAAATTTTCCAACACCGATGGATGATGTTATATTCATACATTCATATAATATATTCATCGTTTGTTTGTAAAATTAAGCTAAAATTGGGCTAAAAAATGGCAGTGGTAAAAATGTGTAGTTAATTACTTCAAAAATCTCAACAATCAAACAGGAAACGATCGAGTCATTAGCGTCCAGTGTTTCAATCTTTCGTGACGGCAGCCATTTTAAAATTTGCTTTACATTTGCGCTTCGGAATAATATAGAGATCGTTCAGATTTCCGAGCCGTGTTAGAAATTGTACACAAAGCATAAGGTATGCGACGAATGGAAAACTTAAACTATTTTAGACGGCTGCCAATGGAAAGAATTTTGAGAGGAATGTTAGAGAAATTCCAATAAAATTGAATTGTTCTTAAGTTTACATTTGAATTATTATAACCTTCGGTCTTTAAAAGAAGCAGGTTATTTCATCCGCTCTACGTTACATCTTACCCAAAGATGGCTACCAACTGGATTACACACAAGCAAATTATTTCACATCTAGTGCTTGAGCCCACCAATTGGCTACAAATACACCACTGGATTGTTCAACCGACTGCATAACTAATGGCTGCCTAGCTAACGGCTTGCTAGCAGCAGCCTGCTGAGTCATCAATATGAGATGAATGGAAAACTAAAACTATTTTACACACCGCTAGCTGCCAATTGGCAAGCATTTGGAACTGAATCTACGATAAAACACAATCTGACAAACTCTTTAGCAAGGATAATAGAATTGGTCGTTCTGAAAAGGACGGATTCAATTAGTCAACATTTGTATAAAACCTTATTTCGCTCCGTGTTTCAGCACATTACAGCACATGCCAACATTACTAATGCCAACGGCTTGCAAGCAACAGCCTACAGCAAAACGGGCCTGGGTACTTGCCAAACGGCAGCTACCAATGCACTGCCACTCCGATACTGCCGCTCCGAACAGCTCAATACAGCCGCTCCGATATGAAGCCAGTGCACTCCCCAGGGTACTGCCGGCGACAGCTGCCAAACCGTGAATAAACCGCACTTCTTCAATGCTTCTGAACGGATAAGAAATTTGTGAAGGTGTTCCTGTTATTTATTGTTTACTGCTGCATATGAGACCTCGCTTGCTCACATTTGAAATCTGTGATAGGGAAAATACTATACATTTAGTAAATTTAATCTGCAAAACGGAATTTTAAGACATCACCTTTTATTTGCCCTATTTTAAATTGTTTAGAATCGATCAAGGATAAATTTTAATAGTTGAATTGATACGCGAATTTTTTTTGAATCGATTGGTGTAGATATCTTGTAGAGTTATTAGCGTTTCATTTGTAACGATATTTCGTGACGGTTGAAATTTTTCAGATTTTTTTTCATTTGACACCCTACCCTTGCCGTAAGACGTAGTCTACGTCAAAATACCTCGTCTGGCAGGCCATATGCACGTGTGGTCTATAATGCGGCATTTTCGTCACTACGGGAACCATCAATCAAAAGATCTACGCCCAGGAGTGCCTGGAAAAGCGGCTGCTACCATTCCTAAAGCAACATAATAGACCTGTGCTGTTTTGGCAGGACTTGGCGAGCTGCCACTATGGGAAAAGGCAATCGAGTGGTATGATGCGAACAACGTGGTTGTGGTACCCAAAGACCACAACCCTTCCAACAGCCAAGAACTCCGCCCTATAGTACGGAATTGGGCCTTGGTCAAACGGAATCTCAAAAAAACTGATAAATCCATGGAAAACGAGCAGTAGTTTAAAGACTGGACTCGGAAGAAATGAGACACACAAAAATGATCACCAAAAATTCATTTTAAATCGAATACTTCTCAAATTTTCAGGGATTAAATAACTATATATTAGCTATGTTATGGCATAATTTCTTTATTGAATTTTCTCTCTCAAGCTGGATGCTCGTACATTTCTCTTAACACTGCTCATTAGATCTTGGGCGAGGCTTTGTCCATCTTCCTTACAGAATTTTCCCAAGTTTCTCTTCAAAGCTTCAACGGTTTTGAATGCTGTTCCGCCTTTCTTCAACTTCTTCTTCATTATCGCCCAAAACTTTTCGATCGGACGAAGTTCTGGTGTATTTGGTGGGTTCACCTCCTTCGGGACCACATTAACGCCCTTCGCTTCGTACCAATCCATTACAGGCCTGGCGTAATGGCACGAAGCGCGATCCGGCCAGAACAGCGTGGGACCACGGTGAGAGCGAAGGAAGGGCAGCAAGCGCTTCTGCAAGCATTCCTCTCGATAAATCTGCCCGTTTATGGTGCCGGTTGTAACGAACGGCTTGCTGTACCGTCCGCACTCGCAGATCGCATGCCACAACAGGTACTTCTTCGCGAATTTGTCTATCATTTTCTTTCGGAACCTCCATGCGGGACGTACCGACAAAAAACTCGAGGCCGGGGATTTGTTTGGTGTCCGCCTTGATATATGTTTCGTCGTCTATGACGAGACAGCCTGGCTTGACCAGCCACTCACGGTACAGCTTCCGCGCACGCAATTTGGCCACCGTGTTTTGCTTGTCAGTCCAGTTTGACACCTTCCTGACCTTAAAAACACGTAGCCCAGCCCGCTTCATGGTCTGCTGGACGATCTACTTCGACGAATTGACCTTTTTGGCCACGTCTCGGGTGGAATGGTTCGGGTTATTCTTAAAGTACTGCCTTATCTTCCGCGCCTTCTCTGGGTATTCCGTTTTCGGGTTTCGGCCACTTACAGCGCGCCGCTCGATGGTCTTCGTCTCTTGGAACATCTTCACAACGCGAGACACGGTGGAATGGTGGATTCCAAGCCTTTTGCCGATCCATCTGTGCGACTGACCAGGATTATCGATCACCGCGCCCAAGATTTGCTTGCGGAGCTCATCTTGTTTCGAATGCATCTTGAAAACTACTTGACAGATCGCGATAATTTTGCACACATAAACATAACACTCTAAACTAGTATTAGACAAAATTTCATCAATTTTTACCCACGCGATAAAAAGTTACACCCAAAACAAAGTGTCGCTTTTTTTCCGAGTCCAATCTTTAAATCTAACTGGCGTTCGGCGGCGAATAAGGTCGATGAGACCACTGTGCTAAATTTAATGGAAGGGGTTGAGCGGAAGGCATGGCTGTTCGAATTTGGCAAACTACAAGAATAAACGAATATTTTTTCCTCTAAAAATATGAATTGAACTACCGAAAGAAAAATAATAAGATTTTTGAATTATGAATTTTGACTGAAAGAAACGATTTTTTTGTCGACCAATTTTTACGCGTTCCAGGCTTTATGTTTCATCGTCGATTTTCATCAGAACTTGCTTTCTTGCGCGGCATTTAGCAATCAGGTTCTGTTTCAGGGTCCTATTGTGGTGCTTGCTGACATGTTACGACTGCAAACCTTCACGCCCAGATTCGTCAAACTGTACTGTACGGCCCAGAGAACCTTTACGTCAATTTACGCAAGGATTGTTCCGGACTTCCTAAGGACTTTCACTCTTTGTTTCTGATCTTATGTTACACTTCTACGGTTGTTTTGTTTTGTCTAGCGAACTAGTGTTTCCCGGTAACGTTTCAGTGCGGCATTTACAGTCGATTAAGGGAATTTTAGATACTTTGCGATCATTCCTCCTGACCACGTTGAATTTTCAACGAGAGTTTGCAAAATATGTTTTCGTCTCTTACGTTCCATCTTTGATAACTTTTGAACGTGAGTATCAGTACTGATGCAATCACCACTAAGTAAACAAACCGGATCATTGCGCTGTCTCGTTACGGCAACTAGAGGCGCCGCAGTAATTAAAAAGAATCGGCCAAATAGTAAGTGGAACAAGCCTTAGTTTGGGATAACCAGTTATTACACATTGGGGATGAATGTTTGTCCCAAGCATCATCTGTTGGTTCTCTGTGTAGTAACAAGCGGCTGAGTTAGCAATAACGGAGTAGCAACCTTGGGCGGTCAATCATACGCATGATAATACTCATGATCAAGAGCTAGGTTTTAGTTCATTTTTAATTTTCTATGCTTTCAGTATTTCTAAAAATATTTTAACGTTGCCTAATTTGTTCATGTTTAAAAAACATCCTCATTAATTGATGCTGATCCAATTGATAACATACGAAATCCAAAACATGGTACGGCAATTCTACCGACAATTTTCAGCTCATGCCAGCTCAGTCTCTCCAGCATGGAAATGTAGTAAGTTTATTGATGGCAAAAAAACAACAACACTACACAATCAATTAAGGTCCCCAATAACTCAACAAAGTGTCAATTTATCGAACTGATAGTGACAGTCTAAGTGGCCCATTTCTTCCCCTAGTCAGTAGGCACCTGTGTCGCATGGCCACGAACTTTCCAGCTTCAACACGAAAAGCCCCGTACGGCTAGAGGATGGTCATTTTTACGCATTAATTGAAGATGACATCAATAACACATTCGACGATGACTCCTTCTTCTGCGAGTAGTTCTGAGAAGACCCGGCCCGGTTTCAGATGATGTGTGTTGTCCTTCACACTCCACTAGCCGGCAAGCAGCATCCGGCGGGGAAAACGAATGCGTTATGTTTGAGCGAGCCGCCTTAATCCTCTTGGCTTGGCGCAATTGATGTGAGAACGACCGTTCGTATCGTGGTAATGATCTGAACAATCAAGATGGATGGATTTGGCCATTAACTTTGTTGACATCTGCTTCTCCAAGCATGGTTGTTGCCGGGCAGGACTTACTATTATTCCGTTAGGTGCTAATAACCAACCATCTCTTCTCGTTTCCTCTCTTCATCTGAAATCTCAGCCTGCGAAAAATAAATAAACTTGTGTGCTTCACTTTCACTCACGTCATTATCAATCAAGTACGACCACCTCCCTGCCTCATTGACTGTCGTTTGTGCAGATGTTTTCTTTCCGCAATCCAACCAACCGACCAACAGATGGGCGTGGGATGAGGAAAGTTAATCAGTGCAAAAAAAAAATCTACGTCAAACATCGGCCTCATCATGACCACCCAGTCCTGCCGAGCTGTCAGTCACTCAATCATCTCGAGCACAGATAGTTCAAAAATGATCATCTGTCGTGCTGGTTAAAAACGCGGGAAAATTGACCAACAAGCACAAAATGCTTGACACAGTTGGCTGACAAAACAATCGATGGCGAGCAACAGGAGGACTTTGGTTGCCATGGTTCAACGATAATGTTGCTGTATTCAATTTCACTCCGTTGCGATCAATGCTATGTGTTTCGTTGGAGTGGGTAAAATTTTCCTTTCTTTGACCGTTTTTCATAGATTTGTTTGTAATTTTGTTCTTAACAAGTTGCATTTAATTTGGTTGAAAATGGCAATTGAATCAAGCTGGAGCAACATTTGTCTCGGCCTGCGTTTTACAAAAGTAGTCATGTTCTTCAGCAACTAATCCACTCAACTCCCATTTTTAAAAACGTTCCTCTTCCTGTCGCCAATCCTCACCGAGCACAGCAACCGTATTCATCTTTTCACCAAATTTTCACGGCGCACTGACTGCATAAATATTAAACATTTTCGCTCGATTGAAAATTGAATTCCGATCGATTCCATTTGTCCGGAAATCGTTTCCCGGCTGTTGCTGACCCGAAAATTGCCACAACCTGACCGAGCTTAAACAATTAAATATTTCCAAAATTCCAAACAAATAACCATCAGGATAAAATTTTCCATCCGAGCTCACCTTCCGCAGCGTCGATGGCCACCACGCCAAGCCGCCCTCCAATCGGTGCCATTCATCTTGGTGCCTTTTGCACACACACACGCACTCACCTATATTTGCACGGATTGTTGACCACTGCTGCACCCGGTCTGAATCTCCTTCTGTTTTCCGTGAAAATTATCCACTCGCGCAATTTTCAGCCGCACCTGTGTCTGAATGAGAAGAATTGGCAGAAAACCCTCAGAATTGTTATCCACAATATTCTACTGAGTGCACTCGACTAGATGACAACGGATGAAAGTCGAAAATTATTATTGAGCGTTATGGCTTTCAACGGGATTCCGCTGTTTGGCCAAAACGAGGATGCTCTTCGAGGTGAGAATAAGTTATGAATTATTGAATTTTAGGAAATTCCGTTTGAACCTCCCAGATGTTTTCATTTCCATATTTGATGTTGGTTGGAGTTTCACAATCACAAACATTGAAGACCATTTTGGGTTAAATATTTACTCAAACTTGTTTGTCTGTTTTATTTGCAACACCTCCGTGTATTGATTGTCCATTGTTTCCACCGATGACCAATGCTGTTATTTATCTAGGCACTTAAATAAATTCAAATAAATTAATTCTATATCGCAATCCTGCACAGCTATTGAGCTCTGGTAAATCATTCGTTCCCACCCTTCATGATCTGCTGCGCAAATCAACCAACAGATAAAAACTTATTTTCATTAATACCGATGCATGCGAAACCCTCCAAGCACTTTTAAATTGGCTAATAATACACATTACGTATAGAACCTGTTCCCGAGCGGATAGCCAGATGTGGCTGCTAATCCTTTGGTGAAATACTGTCACTCTTGCCCCGGTTGTACGTCCGTGACCCGCTCAGCATCCGGTCAATCTTGTCGATGAAACTTTGCTTCGACTTCCGCTTGGCCGCTATCACCTCTCGACAGAGATCGTGGAATGCCTCGGCCACTTGGTACACGTGCTCAGCGGCGGAAATTTCACAGAATTTGCACTCAAAGTCTTTAGCAAGGATTTCACCCTCGTCAGTGCTGACCTGTCGCAGGTGGACCATGTCCACTTTGTTGCCGACCAGTGCCACCGGGGTGGTGTCACACGGGAGGTCCTCTTTGGCCTTGCGGATGTAGTTGAACGAATCACGGTCGGTGATGGAATACACTAGCAGCAAACCGTCCGCCCACTGGACGGCTTCCGAACCGGCCGTCAGGGTGGCCTCGCTGTTCTCTTCGATCTGAAAGGAAAGGGAAACAGGTGATTGCTAGCTAATCGACAGTGTGTTATGCATTAGATTATGTGAACTCGGGGCTTTAGTTCAGCTGACAAGTTAGCTTATTCAATCATGATCAATTATCGTATCTCGGACTATAACCAACGGAACTCTGTACAACAGAATTGGTGCTTTCAATTTATTTAGTCGTTGTTATTTCGTTCGAGTCGGTTGAATAGTCATTAAAATTGTTCATAGAGTTAATAAATTGTTACGAAGAATGATAAGACTAAGAGCAATAATAACTCAGACATGACATGGTAGATATTTAAACATGTTGCATCAATCGATCGTAAATTTCCTTCTTGTTTCAATATCAATCTTTTTACTTTTAAAGCAGAAAATAAGTCAAATAACATGTGATTCGAGTAGCAATAGTATTGATGTTGAAAAATACTGATATAATAGGCATAGACGATGAAATTATATTTATTTATTGCGTTTAGCAATGAAACACTCAAAATGAGTATTATAAAATAAGCGTGATAAACTTCAGAGAAGAATAGCACGGCCATCAATTTCACTCAGTTTTGAGTCGTTTTTGACTCATTTTCACCAATAGTGGAGTTAAGCTTGTAGTACACTGTTTGTCCAATAGCCAAATATTTATCATAGGCAGATAAGCATCTGACAAACATCTATGATATCTGTCAGCTGTCTAGTTGCCTATGCCAAATATTTGGCTATTGGACAAACAGTGTACTACAAGCTTTAATCACATATGAGTAAATATAACTGGGATTGACAAGTTGACAATCCCAGTTACATTTACTCATATTTGAGTGACTCCAATTTTGACGAAAGTAGGGTATGTGTCCCTTGACTCAGCCTATTATGTAACCATCGATTACATTTTTCAGTATAACTCATAAAGTTTTGAAGCTGTAAGCGAGATTCAACTAGTTATACAATTGCTAAGATAAGTTTGATAAGACATTTGGTAGGATGTATCACGAAAAGATACACAACTCTTTTTATGAACTCAGAAACTTTCGAGCGATATGGATTTAATGTCCGTCTATAATCTCCAAATTGGGTCTATTCATGGATCCAACTTCGTCCCATTCGATGGATTTATTACTAAATTGGGTCTTTGTACGGTTTTTTTTTTCTAATTTTATGAATTAAGGCATTGTCAGCTGTATTCGCTTTACTTAACAAAAAATTTCACAAACAAACTTAAATTCAACTGCTTCGAAACTCTTAAGTGATGTTCATATATGATTTATCAGCCATTCAATAATGAAATCATTATAATTCACTATACAATGATTTTGTTCCTGCGGTTTGTGTTTAGATGAGCCACTTGAATATAAAAAAATACAAATTCATGCATTTCCACTTAAAATTTTACCAATAACAACCTTTTTACTACGTTATTCATACAACAGGCCATAGTGGGGAACATACAAAAAAATATGTCCCCATCATTGGGTCTGAGATTTTCTTGTAAAGTCATAGTTATTGTAGTTATGTGAACAGTAAGTTTGTAACGTGTAACTATTTTCTGTACATCCAGACTGCATTACTCGCTTTATCGATTCAATTAAGCAAAATTTTGACCACTTGAAGATCGTGTAGATTATCTGTTCAGCTTATCCAGTGAAATTATGATGCCCCAAAAGTTCAAGAAATCGGAAATCACGCGGATGTGAACTACTTTAAATTGATTAATATTGTCTCAATTGCTTTGGATTTTATCGGTCATCCTAATAGCAACATGATTTTGTTGATTATCGCTAAATTAATGACATATTTGGTACATAGACCGAATGAAGGTGATAGGCTGGCGGGATGTACCCGTTACCCTAAGTCAAAAACAATTCAAAATTGAATTTAAATTCGTGGCCGTAAGGGAGTCGTAGAGAAAAAGCGAACGGAATTCGATTGGTTCGTAATGTATTTATGGATGATATAAATAGGCTCTTCCCAGGCTCGTTGGCTAATTCATGTGACTAACTTTGAAGCAGGGTTGCCACATGTACATATTTATCTAGATTGACACAGATTTTGTTCATAGTGAATCTGTATTACAGATTTTTTAGATAAACCAAGATTTTTTAGATTTTTGGCTATTGCTTGTCCACTTAAATTTAAAAAATGAGTACATTTCAGCATCTACATGTTTACCAACTCAACTTTCAATGTGCTGTTTTAGGCCCATAAAGTAAATGAAAACAATTGACACTGACAGATCAGAGTCTGAAAGGCAGTTTGTGAGTGTGCGATTCTACTACAACGCTGTCGAACTCCACCTGGCGGATCACCAAACCATCTAAAATGAAATAGTTGAACAGTTCCAGATCAATGGCATCGATTACAAAAAAAAAAAAGGCCGATGGGCTTTGGATCAGATGGAGCATCGGTAATGATGGGTTCTGGTCGATTCGTCAAGAAGTTTCTCAAAGGTGATTGTCCTCATTTGATAACAATCGAATGTACTTGCCACCTTTTGGCTCTTTGTGCAAGCTACGCATGCAAAAAGCAGCCATTGAACCTAGAACAGATGATGCGAGATATCTACAGCTACTTGTCCTGCAGCCCCAAACGATCCAAGGACTTTCAGATGATGCAAAGCATCTTGGAATTGAAACCTTTTAAAGTTCTGCATCCATTTGCCTCCAGATTGCTAAAGTTGGAATCAGTTTTTAAAAGGAATATGGAACGGCTTTCGGAACTAGAAAATGAGAAGAAAGATTAGTAATTTCCATTTAATACCAACTACCTTGATTGCTTTTCTTGACAGATACGCGTATTTCGTCTACAATGAGCAGACTTCTTCAGTGTCGTGTACTAATACTCGACTGGGTATTTAATTCTCAGTCAAGTATTACTACACGACACTGAATATAGGGTAGGGAACGGCTTAATCAGGGGTGACTGTTTTAATCAGTTGCTAGGCAATAGGTCTAAAACTCCCACATTTTCCAAATTATTTCACTTTTAATGATACGATCATAAGTTCTATCCATCGGGCCAAAGATTTGATGTATAAATCAAGATTTATTTCCAATTAATTACTGTCATTTTGAAGATTTAAAATACATCATCTGGAAAACCATCGGTTTCCTATCTGCTGAAGAAGTTCGCTTAAATTTTGCCTTTGCGCATTTTGCATTTGATCGCGTGTACCCGGATGGCATGTCTTCAGCTCTCTCTCACATTTAGGCTCGTTGCCAGAATGTGATGTTGATAATTGAGTTTGAATTTATTTCATATATAGATGATCTGAAATCACTATTTATTTCATATTTCTTCCAGTCATTTGAGGTTGATCTACGCTTATGATTATATTGTCCATCGTCTGGCACTATCATATACAATAAAAAAAATACGTTTTGGAGCTGCCCAATAGTACTCAACGATAAACAATGCTTCGCTGTTGAGCGGCAGCTATGGCATCACTGTTGCTTTTGAGAGAGCCCATGTTTCCTCTCTTCTTTGTTAACCATGGATATAGCGCACCAGTAGTTTAACGTGAAGCCTGCTGTCTCTTACATTTGTTTGGTTTTAAACGAAGCATCCCGTTTGTCGTCACAGTCGCTTTGGCTAACATTTGCGTGAGAGTAAATGAAATAAGAAATACACATTGCCAATCTAAAGATCAATGACAAACTAAAAGTTTGGTTAAAGTTTGGTTTGCAGCAAATCGTAAACTGGCCTGGACGCCTTCGCACACATGCACAGAATCGCACTCATACAATATTGTTAGTTTATGTACAGATTGCGGAGCTGAAGAAAACATTTTCTTGATCGGAAATCAATCCGCATGCTTTCAAAAAGTCCCTGCGATTGGGAACTTTATTCCATGGCTATGACATTTTCAGAGTCTAATGCTCGTTGCTGAACGTATGTTCCGATAAATCAAAAATAAGCAGAGGGATTAACCTCTAAATATTGGCAGTTCTAATTAAAGATTACATACAGCTTCATCAAATGTCCCAGCATTAACTGCTTAAAACCCGTCCCGTACCCTACTTAATATACGCTTTTTCTTTTTTCATTTTTAGAACATTCTTAGACGCGTTATAAAAACGGCGTCCTTTTTCAAAAAAAAAAAAAATAGTATAATAATATCGAAGCAAGAGCGTGAGCGGAAGCTATTTCTGTTTGCAATTTGATAAGCGAGCGAACGGCGGCACCTATTTGATATAGCTCATGAACTGAGCTGTGTAGTGTACCATGTTATAGGAAAGCTGGAGTTATTTAGTCTTCTGTAGGTGTTGAAGTCAATATGACCCGGAATGGATTCTCAAAATGCTTTAACTTTCTTAAATAAGCATCTGGAAGTTTGAATTTTCTTGACTTTTCTTAAAAATTGTTGAAAATATCGGAAGGGCTGTTAAAAAACGTTACGAATTAGGTGTTTCGACTCACGGATCCTGGCAAAACATGCCGTTTCCCGGCACAGATTCCTTGTGGTCAATTGGGCCAAAAAGGACAATACTAACCAGGAACTGAAAATTGGGCCTTCAACAAGTATTTTGACTGCAAAGATTTGAAAATTTGGTCATTTAAACTTTCCACAATGTGAGTTTGAAATCCGGGTCATTATGACCCGAAACACCTTATTTAAAGGAGATGTAGGTTTGGGAGGTGTTGTGTGAGTGGTGGGGAGAGTGTGTTTTTTTTTGGTTGTGTGTGTGTGTGTGTATATACAATCCAACGCCCACCGTCCGGCAGTGTTTTTATGGAAGAAAAATGTTTGCAGTTAAACGAACTGTTGTCGAATCTACAAACACTTTTAGCCCGGGAGTTGGAAGGTGATAGCTCTGTTGGGTTCCAGTGACCCATTTCAGAATGCCTGGTTACTCACGTCCATTCCGAGGTCACTTTCACTTACAACAAGCCCCGCATAGACACAGTACAAAGATCAAATGGATATAGGTACTGTGCATACACTTCCATCATCAAATCTTACTGTTTTGAGGATGGCACGTATTTAGCAGTATCGTTCAAATTTAGTTATAATCAGATAGACCTCACCGGAATTTGTTGCTGATATACAGTCTTCATTTGGACGGCTTCCCTGTGATGCTAAAGGAGGCTTTTATGTCTCTACACTCCGTTATTCGGCAAATATTTTCACACCATCCTTCAATTAGTACTTCGCGCACAAATGCAATATAACGAAAATCACAGGTAAAAAAAGCACTTCTGAGAAAAAAAATTTACTTGAAAATCAGAATCATTGTGCAACGAAAGAAAATAAAACTTCACAGCTCTCCATCTGTACATCTGAAATTATATGCCAGTCACTCACGCACGCATGCGCGTTAGCTTCGTTCTTTGCTTGTGACCAGCAAATGGCCGTTTGCTACTTTGCACTGGTTTTCTTTTTTCTCTCTCCACACTCTGTCAATAATAAAAATCCGCCGCTATGAGGCGACTCTATATCGACTTCTAAACTGCTTATAATCATCAATTCACTCGCGACAAAGCGGAAAAATACTCTAATTTAATCATTTTTCTCCGCGTGGCACAATATTAATCGCACTAACAAACACAATTAAGCTGATATTAACTCTTCCTCCGGGTGCGGGGCAAAGCACAAGAAACAGAAAAACGGGGAAAAACTACCGACCATAACAAATTTCGGGAGGGAATCGATTGTATTCACTACATCTTACACAAAACACGTGGAGATCTTATGATTTCACTGTTCAATTAGGTTGAACTACGAATATATTTTTGATTTTATTTTTCGCGAAAAGGATGCAGCAAAAACAAAACACGTCAGTTTCCAAGCACGGCTTGCTGCGATGTAGACTTTTTGTCGTTTCCCTAAATTATTTGATATCAGGTATATGTAGATTGTTCCAAGTTTCGGTTAAGGGGGAAAGGGGGATCAAGCCGGTATGGCCCGTGTTTTTGGGGTTTCAATAAAAAAAATAAAGACGGGGGAGTTATAAAAAAAAAAAGGGAGAGTGTAACACTGCGGTTGTTGTTGTTGTCGTGCGTGTATGAGATTAGCCCTCTCACCTACGACAAGGTGACAACCATGATCTTCGAGAGGGTTTCATGGTTAATCTGTATTTTCACATATAAACATCTTTTTTATCTGTATCCGGCTGTTGAAAATCTGTAAAAAAATCTGTATTGTCAATATAACCACTATTTGGTGCCTGGTTTAAAACAGGTTGAAAAATAACTATACGTGCATCGCATTTGAACCAAATGCTTTACGCGTTTAAATTCTTTGCCGCATTTATTGAACCAACTCTATACCTAGCCATTATTTGCTCTAAGGAAATCCCTGAAGATCTTGTCACAAGGAGTGCCTCAGTTAAGAAATTAGCAGAAGCTACAATTTGATGGACAGGTCCACTCCCTACTGGAGGAGCGCGGGATGCGGAAATCAGTAAAAACTGTTATAGTGTCGGTTGTTCAACGACCACTAGCAGTGGTAGAAGAACGGAACTATGAAATGGTTGTTAGATACTCCAGTTTTAACTGCTAAGAGTCATGGCAAATGGCTTACGATTCAAACGAAACTGTTTAACTAACAAATCGGATCGAACTGTCAGACATCTCACCTTGGATGAGCGGAAACAAGCACAAAATAAAGTATGAAAGAATGATTCAGCAGCAACATTTTTTAACAGAGGTTCATCAGCTATCTTCAGGCAAAAAAAAGCCATCAGCAGTTTGATAACAATAATGAAACAGTTTTTGGACACCGACGGATTGCTTCGTTCAGGAGGCCGGCTACAGGCATCAGGAGTCGAGTTCAGCCAACAACACCCAATCATCTTGCCAAGTAAATGTGTGAGTAAACGTGAGCTGGTTAACAAGGTTTGTTGTACGCGATTGAAATATTGGTAGATTCACGAAAGATTTTTGGTAAAAAATTACTGAAAAGGTCAGTAATCGACATGGAAAATCAGTAAAATATACACACTAAAAAAAATCGACACGTTGTTTTCACGTGAAACGCGCATAATTTTCGTCCACTGCCAACATCAGTAATAAACGTTACGTGAAATGCAACGTGATTTTTCACGTACAATTCACTGGACACGTAATGTTCACCTGATTTTACAGAAGAAGATTTGGTTACGTGTTCAGGTGGAAGTTAAGTGAAATTTCACGTAAAATCGACGTGTCGATATTTTTGAGTGCAGTAAAAAACTTTGAAATTGGAAGCACGATAGCTACCAAAAATTACTGAATATCAATCAATACTGAATTTCGTTTAAATCTAAAAATCATCAATTTAAAATTTTGTTTTTTCCTGCTCTTTTAAACGCATAAAGCGGGTGGTTTTTTTATATAATAATTTTTCTCATAAAAGATTCCTGTGAAAGATGAGCTGTATTCTCAAGCGCCTGAAGAGATCTGGTCTCAGGATTCCGAAATAATAGCTGCAAGGTTTGAATTATGGGGATATACATGAATGACTCATCGACGCAGACAGTTTTGTTGACACCATCAATACAGTGAACGACGTCATGGCTTCCGATGCATTTACACGGTGTTCAATAAGTTCGAATACAAGTTTTCATCATTGCGTAGGTATGCGCCATGTACATATTCTGCATTGGTATTGGTGTCAGCTTTAGCTTCATTCATACGCTACCGAATGTGCGCGGTGATGACATTCTGTTAGTTGTTGTTTGTTTGTTACGCGCGATGAAAGAGTATCGGGACTTCGTAATTAAGCGTTTTTTGAACGGTGAGCGACCCGGCGATATATTCCGGCTGCTGAAATCGCATTGGGTCAAGCGGAACTTTGTCTACACGACCATCAGGCGATACCGGGAGACGTCCTCGACCAATGACCGTGCGAGATCCGGTCGGCCGCGTTCAGCGAGGACGCCACGGGTCATCAAGATCGTGAGGGAGCGAATTCGGCGCAAAAAGAACCGCTCAATCCGGAAAACGGCTGCAGATCTCAACGTTTCCATTGGAACCGCTCACACCATACTCACCAAGGACCTTGGTTTCAGGCCTTACAAAAAACGTAAGGTCCATGGCGTTTCGGAGGCTACCAGCAAAAAGCGGTTGGATCGAGCTAAGAGGATCCTCTCTCGGCACGCTGGTCAGGAGTTTGTTTTTTCGGACGAGAAACTGTTCGTGCTGCAGCAGCCGCACAATGTGCAAAATGACCGGGTGTGGGCGCCATCGAGGGACAGCATTCCTGAATCCAATATAAACATCCCTCGGTTCCAAAGTGCCGCGTCGGTGATGGTTTGGGGGGCAGTATGCAAACGTGGTAAGCTACCCTTGGTGTTTATTGAAAAAAACGTCAAAATCAACGCGGCGTACTACAAAACTGAGGTTTTGGAAAAGGTTGTTGCCCCCAGTCTCCGAAGCCTCTACGGCGATGAGCACTACGTGTTCCAGCAGGACGGTGCACCAGCCCATACGGCAAATGTGATTCAAGCCTGGTGTCGGGACAATTTAACCGACTTTCTGGACAAAACTTTGTGGCCTCCCAGCTCCCCGGACTTGAATCCTCTCGACTTTTTTGTTTGGTCCTATATGATGGCGAAGCTGAACGAATACAAGGTCAGCACTTTGGATCATTTCAAGACGGTAATTCTCAAAATCTGGGACGAAATGCCCATGCAGTCCGTGCGTGCCGCCTGCGACGCGTTCGAGAAACGTTTGAAGCTCGTTAAGGAGTACAAAGGGGGGTCATTCCAAGAGAAATGTTGTAAACGTTCCTTGTAAACATAGCTTTCAATAACATAAATCCAAAAAATAAAAAAACATGTTTTCATTTTTTTAACAAATTTTGAAAGTGTATCCGAACTTATTGAACACCGTGTAGAAGTTGGTTGAGGATCATTGACAGCTAACGATCTTAGAAACATCTGTTGTTGCCTACGTTTGAACGCTAGCAAATAAGTCTGATGCGTTTTACTCGTTCAGAAAATCAATGGAAAGAATACAAAAAAAAAAATATTTTGATCAGCTGCCACCGCTTGAGCACGCGAAAATGGCAGAGGTTTGACAGGCGTGATTTACACACTCGCGTTCAGTAAAGATTACTGAATTCCAGTTATTTTCACATTTTGCGTCAGTATTTTTTATGGTTTTACTAAAAATCGGTAAAGCATTTACTAAATTGCGGATTTTCAATGATAGTTCATTTCTTTACAGAGTACATCTGTAAAATAAATACAAATATTCAGTAATATTTTAAAACGATTCTCTGAAAAATTGCAGTTCTTTGACGGATATCTATAAATTGAAGAAATTTTACAGATCATTCAGTAAAAATTCTAATTTACTGATCAAAGTCGTAATTTTTTTTTTTACTTAATATCAAAATTAGGATTTGGTGTGTAGAGATCACAGAATTCTGTGAAAAAAATACGGAAGTTGATCTGCAAACGAAAACTTTACATATTCTCCTGTGAAATCGATACATTTTACGAAAAGATCAATGAAAAAAAAACAACATTACGTAAAGATGGTGAGAGGAACATTTTCCACCGAATTACTGTGATTTTCTCAGAACTTCTATAAATATAATTAACAATTCCAAGAATCTCATAATACACACTGAAAAAAACACCTGGTGGTAAATCAACGAAATATTTTTTTATGGTAGATTCTGACATTTTCAATAGAATCAATTTTTAAAAATATTTCCAATAACGCAGTGCTCCGCTTGAAGCAAAATATATCTTCATTCAAATTAGTTCGTTGGTTTAATTTTTATTGTTTCAACTAAATAAAAAAAACTACCCTAAATCTGTGGAGTAAGATTTTAAATTTAATGTGTGCATTGATCGCTACCAATGCAATAACATGGTTAAACATCAAACCATAGAATAAAAGTTTTCGAATCAGATATGAAAAGAATTAGCCCATACCAGCTAATTCTTGAGATGAATCCTGTCCACCGAGGTTACTTGGACTGACTACTGCAAATTGTCCACCCCCCTGTTATCATTGAGGACCTGCGGTTGTATAATTTCTAGTGGGTTTATCAAGTTATTCAGTAGTATGGACATACAAGAACACACCTGTTGATTGTTAAGATTGATCCTATCCACCAAAGGGGACTTAACCGATGCTTTTGAAGTTCGAACACAGAATTGAAATGGATGTTATCCACCGAGATTAATTTGATTGGTGCACTCGAAGCAGCCATTCTTGCGGCTGATAAACATCTGACAAAGCCTGTAGGCGGGTCATTGAGATTTCCAAATATGGATATTTACACATTAAAAAAAATGCAACACAAGGGAGGATTTTTCAAAAATCTGTAATCTGTATATACAGAATTCTGTATCCGAAAACTGCGAAAAATCTGTATGATTACAGATAAATCTGTATATGTGGCATTCCTGGTGAGAACATGAACGAGGTGGAATGTCCAATCATCTGAATAAATTTTGCTGTAAACCCGTACACTCCCGATTCAATTTACTCAATTTTTGAGTACAGTTGTATACTATCTCTTTTTCTCTCACGGAAATGTAACTCAATTTTCGTAAAAAGTAGATCTACTCATAAAATTGAGTGGATCCACTTTTTACGAAAATTGAGTAACATTTCCGTGAGAGAAAAAGAGATAGTTTACAATTGTACTCAAAAATTTAGTAAAATGAAACGGGAGTGTACGAAACTGCCATGAAAAGAGCGAGCGTGGAGTTCAAATTTGCAGATGGCAATTCTTCGCTCACGCTCTCGCTCAACTGTAAATGCTTAAACTAGGAAAAAATCCTCTTAAGCTAAAGCAGGATGTTCCGACGAGATGGAACTCCACGTTCGATATGTTAGAACCAGGGTTGCCACATGCGCAGATTTATCTAGATTGACACAGATTTCATTTTTTCCATACAGATATCTGTATTCAAAGATTACAGATTTTTGAGATAAACCAAGATTTTTAAGATTTTTGGCAATTGCTTGTCAACACAAAAACTTAAAATTTATAAAATGATTACATTTTCCTGCTCTTACCAGTTCTACTTTCAGTGTGGGGTTTTTGGGCCCATGAAGCAAAATAAAACAATTGAAACTGACACTTCAAAGACAAATTGACAGTCTGAAAGCCGATTTTTGTGTGTGCCCTCTAATGATTTCTCAATGAATTATTTGAGATTTTTTTTGAAAAAAATTTTATAAAATTTCTCTATGATTCTAAGACATTTCTAAGATATTCCTTCTGGCGTTTTGATAGGTATCCTCCAGGAGTTTGACGGCATTCCTCCATGGATTCTTTCAGGAGTTTCTTCTGGCAATGCGTCGGCAGATTTTCAAAACTTTCTTGCGATTAAATTTTTGGAGGAATCCCTGAATTCCTGGATGACATCTGAAAGAACTACACAAACAATATAAGGTGATTCCTGAAGTAATGCTTGGAGAAAATCCTGATCTGTTGGAGAAACCCAAGAAGATTTTTTTGCACGAATTCGACAATCTCATATGTATAATTATCAACTTTAAAAATTCAATAGGCTTTTGTAGAATTATTATTCAAATTTTATCTAGGATGTCTGCAAGGATTTTTTAAATATAGTTCTACAAAAGTTTCTTCAATAATGTCTTCAAATATTCCGCTTGAGAAATTTTTGTTTCATAGTTCTGCAAGAGATTGTTTAACAAATTTCGGTTGAATTTCCTGCAGGGATTTCTACAAAAATACTGTTAATAATGTTCTGGCTCTTTGTCCAAGCTGCCATTGTACCAATGATCCGATCTGATACGATCCAAGGAATTCCAGATGATACAACGCCTTTAGAAGCTCTGCATCCATCTGCCACCAGATCTTTGGAGAGTCAAAAGGAATTTGGAACGGTTTTCGTAGCTCGTGTTGTTTTTTCGTTCCGTTTGATTGTTGTCATATTAATGGCAAAGCGAATCTTCCAGTCAGAAGCTTCGAAAGTCCCGAACATGTGCAATTAGCAGAAGTCTCGCTAATGGTTCTCCTTGAAAATATTTGTGAGGATGATTACCCAAAACACCTGACGGATTTGAGGGTTTCAGATTTCGATAAAAAATCTTCGTTAGAAGTTGGACATACATATCGGAATGGCAGCAGACGAAAAGCTTAGATCCGGAACTCTCGGTGATACCAGGAATAAGGCTTTCTACTTTATTTGTTGTGCTTTCTATATCAAGTTGATTAAACAGACCATTAAGCGCTTTGATCGGAAGGATTCAGTTCTGACTACTGCATCGAGCGTTGACCCCAAGAAACTGCACATTTTGAAGGAGTTCAACTCGATTACTAAACCATATCCAAACTTCTTTGAAAACGGTGAGGAAAAGACCATCGAAAATGATTTTCGTGAGCTGAGGACGGCAATCATCTTCAAAGTCATCGAGGTGAAAGAATCGGAAGACTTGGAAACTTGTTGGAGAAAACTGCTGTGTTTTCAAACGAGCAGGTGTGAAGTTGTCTTTTCCCTAAGAATGTTCATTACGAACTTTCTACTAATTCCTGTTCATCTAATTTGCTGTACACACTTAGAAATTATGAATTTTACACGAGACGTAATTCACGTTTGTAAAATGTCGGGGAACGTAAACAAAGAATTTGTGTAAAATTATGTCTCCTGAAACTGACGCATACGCAATTTGACGAAAGATGTGTTTGATTGAATTTGTTTTCTCATCTCTTTCAACTCATTCTTATGTGCTAAAGGACGCTTGCATGTGTCGGTCTTAGGAAACAGAAATTTACATGAAATTTTGGTAGTGTGTAGAAAGAAGATCCGTTTTACTGTGTGTGATGTAGGTAAACTGATAATTGCACTTAAGCCTATTGAAAAGACCGTTTTGTATCGACTAATCAAAATAAATATGTTTTCATGAGTATATAAATGTTTTATTTTGCGTTCAACTCAATAGCAATAATAAAATGAAAATGCCTGAGCATTCAGGCAGTTAAAAAGTTTCCATTCTACTACTACAACATAAAATGTGATGCAAAGATTTTTGCCAAGATTTTGTTAAGTTAAACACAGATAAAAAAGATTTTTTTGGAAAAATTAAAGATGGGAACGGAAAATAATGTGGCAACCCTGGTTAGAACGATTGCTGTTGAACAGAGATGCCATAATGGACTCGACCCGATGCACTTTGGATGGCAAGGATTGGGAAGCAATTCAGTAGAGTACAAAGATTCTTGGCCTACTTTTTTTTTAATTCCTTGATTGTTGAGATTTTTGGCCCTGGGCTAGTTCATCTTCCGTCGTAGTAAATCAAATAACTTTTGGTTATTTTCGTAACTTGTCCGGGGGTGAGATTAGAGGTTATGGATGTTAACCACTACGCTGGTGTCGCTTTCTCCGACCGATTCTCGGCCTTTTCAATAAGGTTACAATTGAAATTTTGTCAGAAATCTGTTCCCTAATCTAAAAGCACATTGTGAGGGCATGGTTTAAATATCAAGAAGTTGGTAGATGAACTGGAGGATGGCCTCATCAAGCGGTTCGGGGAAAGAGATTCGAATGATCTAATCGCTCAAGTCATCGTTCTCGATCCGCGGTTTAGGAAGCAACTTATTAGATATATATCTATGAAAGATTTGCTTTTGTATTCAATATTTTAAACAATGTTTGAAATGTCTCAGTACTCCACATGATTTCTAATATATGAAAACATGCATGTTTTGTGACGCTCCGTTTAAGTGTTGAACAGAAGTTTAGACTACTGGTTCGAGCTGTGTAGATTATTGGTAGTTCTTGCACATAAAATATACGAATTTATTTCAATTCTTTGAACATAAGATATGTTATCTAAAGATAGAAATATCACACCGTCTCTACATGATGGAAAAAATCAAGCCTTGTTTTAAAGCCTTCGCAAACAGACAGAAGAAAACAAATAATTTATGTCACCCATTAGTCATCACGCTTACGTACCTTCGGACAAGTATCCCAAATTTCACACAGCACCGCTTCTCCATCGACCATGATTTCATATTTGTGTCTATTTTCTGTCAAATGAAAAAGAAAAAAATAATACAAGTGTAAAAAAATGACCGGAACTGTCCACTCACCTGCCTGATGATCATACTCGCCAATGTACCGTTTTGTCAGGAAACGAACAGTTAGCGCTGTGGAAATCGAAAAAAAAAATACGTATTGTCAGCATCGAACGAAAATAAAATGTGACATCTGGAAATGAACATGGACCGGGTGTGGTGGAAGTGGAAATTCGCAGTCAAACATCGAGAGTAATAATAATTTCGTTTAATTATTCAGAACGGCGTGGCATCGCTCCGGTTGGTCATTGGTCGATTGTGCGCTTGTCAAAGGGAGTAGAAAATAAAAAAAAATCACAATCATACTTGCGGTTACAATCATCATTGTGATGAATAATTGATCAAACGTCACCGACGACAAAAGACTGACGCTTGGAAACGAGTGCAGCGAGGGGGGAATAATCAAACTCAAATAATTTTGCAAAAGAAAATTCTAGAGAATTTCATCGATTTTTAATTCGTTTCCCCGCAAGTCAGCTATTAATGGATCCTGAATGTTTTATTTCGACTTTACGCTAATTTCGGTGGTTTTGCGGAGAAGGCAAACTAAAACGTCAGTATCATAGATCGGTGGTAATTTGACTCCGCCAACCAGCTGCTCATCAATTTCAAACCGCTTGCACGCTGGCAACTGCAAGGTCGTCTCGCCTTGTTAGACACCAGCAGCACCAGCGAGCGACGGCGACGGCGTCGCGTCGTTCAGAAACATCAGAAGGTTATTTTTAGCCCTGTTTCATCCGCAGCCGAGATCAAATGGCACGCATTTTCTTCGTTCTCGCCGTCGATCGCTTGTATGTTGATGCTTGTTCCTCAATCGAGAATAAGCAAATTTGTTTACAACTTGACGGGCAAATTTCCCGAATCCATGCGAGCGTCGTCTTTGGCGTCGTCACTCAACTCGTGGTCGCCGCCGCCGGTGCAACGATCTCACTTTCACCACGCCGCGAAAAAGGGGAAGAGGAAGTTAATTTGCGGTTTTCTCTCTTTATCGGGTATCGATGACTACACTTTTTGGTCGTTTTACGTGAGTTTTCGGCGCGTCGCGAAATGGGAGGGAAAAGCTGGTCGACTTTTGGCACGTGCGATGGTTAGAGCGTTAATTAATTTCATCACTCTCATACCAGCGGCCAATGTGTGTTTGTGTGTGGAAGAACTTGTAAACCTGGGAGGACTCACTTAAATTTCGACGTTAAAATTGTTGTTATTTGTGCTCGGTCGGGGGGCGGTGTACCGACGCTGTTTATATTATTTTTGCAGAAAAAGCAAAACGCCAATCGACCGGCTGTTTTGAATCTTGTACCTTTGACGATGATGGATCCATTTGTCATCGGTCGAAGAGGGGCGTAGTGTATGAGAATATAAAATTTAACGAACGTTAATTTGTAAAAGCCTGAAGGATAATAAGCTTAAATTGACACTCATCTAGTTTTTATCGCTAGTTCATAAATTTTCAACTCAATTTGAAACAACGTGTTTTAAAAGAATAAACAGGTGTCCCCTGGGACGCCTACAGGGTGCGGCAGAAAATAATGCGAAAATTTGTTCTATTTCTTTCAAATCCCATTTTCAACTAATTCAAGCAATAATATCAACATTTTCGAGTGCAGTTATCTTTATAAAGTCCTTTTAAACAAATTTATTCAATGTGTCCTCCATTTTTATTAATAACATCCTCGAGCCGACGCCGGAAGCTAGAGCATGCCTTTCGGACGTAGTCCTCCGACATTGACTGTCATGTGCGTGTTATCGTTGACTTCAGGGTTTTCACACTAGGGTGTGATGTTTTGCAGGCTCGTGCTTCAACATATGCCCAAATCGAATAATCCAACGGATTAGGATCTGGACTGCTAGGGGGCCACAAATCCTTCAAAACTTCATGTTATCGTTCAACCATTGTTGGGTTCGATTGGACGTGTGACACGGCGCTCCATCCTGCTGTAGGACAACGTTTTGGTCCTCGGAGAAGTTGGCCTTCACCCAGGGAAGCACTGGGTCCTTTAAAATACCGATATACACTTCGGTATTGATTTTAACTCCAGCATCAACTCCAGCATCAAACAGGCGGCATTTTCAAACCGTTGGACGCCACCAAGCCAAACATCATGACACCAGCCGGATGTTTGGTTTGAAATTTGAATTTCACTTTTTCCGGAACGTTCTCCATTTTCTGCGGTGAAATGAACCGGTCCGTGCGGCTGTTGGCCACAGCATCGATGCTGAAAAGCTTTTCGTCCGAGAACAGGATTATCATTTTTCCTTCTTCAACAAGGAAAGCAATCTCTTGGAACGAGTCACTCGTAGTTCCTTGACCCGGTCCGTAATCAAGTGGCGTTTCACTCTTGCTCTGGAAGATGCATGCAGGTCTTCTTTGATGATTCTCCGCATGGATTTCTCCGAAATATTGGCTTCCTTTGCAAGTTTTCTTATGGAACGCACCGGGTTGCGAGCAATTTTTGCACGGGCCGATTTGATCACTTTCGGCGTACGTGCAAAGCGGGGACGTCCGCTTCCCGGCTTCCGCTGCTTAGGACCATCCTGCAGGGACTTTTTGATGCGGTAAACTGTTGCCAAATGGCACCCTACCACCTTGGCAATCTCTCTTGGCTTCTTCTGGGTGAGCAATAAACTGGTGATCACTTCTTTCGCGAAAATTTTGACGAATTTGCAATAAAACAAATACAATGTTTGGATGCAGCACTTGAAAGTAAACATAAACAAATAAACTTTCGACAGAAATTAGTCACTAGCTATACGAATTAACCCAATATTCAAGTTTGAACATTTTCGTATTATTTCTGCCGCACCCTGCACTTACACTGAGGGAAATTCTTATAATTCCTATATTGACCGGTTTTAAGGTTTTAAGATCGTTAGAGACAAGCTGTGTAGGTTCGCATAAACCTGACCAAAATATGAAACCCATTGGCACCTCTTGGTGGCATAATAAAACCAAATTGATTTCTAGTGGCTTTCATAAAACTTTAATAAAACCTCATAAACCTGGATGGTTTTGCAATGTTCCCGAGCAAAGTTGGACATCAAATTGAAATCAAAATTTGCTGTTATGCTGTAAACATTTGTGATTACTCAATTGATCTCATCTTGTATGACTTAACGGTTAACACAGCAGAAATGAGAGCAAAATTTTACTCTGTAGAATGAACCCCCAGGTAATCGAAAATTTTGAGAAGCTCCTTGAGTTGAATACTCCAACTTCATGACCTTGTACCATTTGTACATAACACAGGATGTCAGCCCTTCGCCGAACATTTCCAATCGTGTTTGCTTCTCCTATGATTGCTCCGGTGATATTTGCTGCAAAGTTTGGCCAAGTTGATTCCACTAAATCGTTCTTCACTGACGGATCATTGATAGAGGAGTCAGCAGGCTTTGGTATATTTAATGAAATTTATAGCGCCAATCGTAGACTTCAAGCTCCTTGTTCCGTATGTGTCGCTGAATTAGCGTCAATACACTTTCCGCTAGAAATTGTTGCCTCATTAACACCGGATCAGTACTCCATTTCACGGATAGTCTTAGTTCTAAAGGGCGAACACGAAATTATTGCGACACATTCAACAGGGCATAACTTTTTTACCATTGGGTAAAAATCAACCAAATTTTGCACACTTTCTCATTGATATGTATTGTTTACATGCTGTCAAACTCGAAGTCGTGTTTTTCGATTCAACGAAAATGGAGGTGAACCAACGCGAGTCGAGAGAACAAATTCTTTCCAAACACCTGGAATTTCCTGACCTGTCGCACCGGCAGTTGGGAAAAATGTTGAACATTCACCATTCAACCGTCTCCAGAGTGTTGAAGCGGTTCCAGGAGCGGTTGACGTTGGACCACGGCAAAGGAGCTGGAAGAAAACCGGGACCGGAGAACAAAAAGACGGAGGGAAAGGTGAAGCGGATGATTAAAGCAAATCCCAACGTCTCAAGCCGTGATTTGGCTAAAAAGATCGGCATGTCGCAGAGCTACGTCCAGAATGCAAAGAAGAGAGCTGGACTACATACATACAAGGTACAGAACTTCCCAAACCGCGATGAGCGGCAACAATCGACGGCTAAAACTCGGGCACGGAAGCTCTACGAGAAGATGCTGACAAAATATGGCTGCTGTGTGATGGACGACGAAACGTATATAAAAGCCGATTTTAAGCAAATTCCGGGGTTGGAGTTTTTCACCGGCAAGAGCAAGTTCTATGTGGACGACAAATTTAAGAAGAAGAAAATGTCGAAGTTCGCCTCCAAATATCTCATTTGGCAGGCCATCTGCTCTTGCGGACTGAGGAGTGAGCCTTTCGTGACAAAGGGCACGGTAAATGGCGAGATCTACAAATCTGAGTGCCTCGAGAAGCGCCCTTTGCCGTTCTTGCAGCAGCACGACGAAGCTCCGCTATTTTGGCCAGATTTGGCATCATGCCACTATTCTAAAAGTGTCCTGGAGTGGTATGAGGCCAATTCTGTCCATTTTGTTCCAAAGGACATGAATCCGCCAAACTGTCCGGAGCTGCGCCCGGTGGAGCAGTACTGGGCAATGATGAAGCGGGAGCTTCGGAAGAGCAAGAAGACAGTCAAAGACGAGAAGAACATGTTAAGAAAATGGAAAAAAAAACTGAGAAACTGGTACCGGATGACACTGTAAAGACTTTGATGGAGGGCATCAATCGAAAATGCGTTCAATTTTACACTCAAGGCTCCATCGATTAACTTTTCTTTTGATTTTTGAAGTAAATATATGTATAAAACTACCCTAAAATTTTGGTTTGATTCTAAACATTATAAGAAAATTGGCATGACATTTTCGGTGTCGCAATAATTTCGTGTTCGCCCTTTATAGAAGCTATTTGCTCATTGAGGCCGGTAAAGCACTCCTCGCATTTTCTCATGAAAATACAGGAGCTTCTAAGTGCTTTATCTTCGCGTTATTTTATCATCACCTTTGTATGGGTCCCATCTCATTGTTCAATTCCGGGCAATGAGAAAGCGGACTCCCTTGCAAAGGTGGGCGCTATGGAAGGCGATATTTGTGATCGACAAATCGCCTTCAACGAATTTTTTCCTATTTTTCGTCAACAGTCACTCGTCAGCTGGCAGTATAAATGGAGTAAAGGAGATTTGGGGCGATGGAAACATTCTATCATCCCAAAGGTGTCGAAGAAATCTTGGTTCAGGGGGATGGATGTGGGTCGAGACTTCATTCGTGTCATGTCTCGCCTCATGTCCAATCATTATTCTTTGAACGCTCATCTATACCGGGTTGGGCTGAGCGACAGCAATCTCTGTGAGTGTGGACAAGGCTACCAGGACGCAGATCACATTATTTGGTCATGTGCTGAGCATCGTTGAGTCAGATCTGAGCTTTATGATTCCCTTCGGGCTCGAGGTAAACAACCCAATGAGCCAATTCGAGATATTTTGGCTGTACGTGATTTGAAGTACATGAAACTCATCTATGTGTTTTTAACTAACATTAGCCTTAGATTGTAGTTAGTTTAACCTGTATGTTTAATATAAGTTTTTTTTTTATCTGTGTATGTGTGTGTGTTTTTTTTCTTTTTCAAAAAATGTTCAAGTCAAAAGAAAACCATAAATTGTATAGTTATAAGTTTTTAGATAATTTAGAATTTAAATTTAATGTGTTATGTAAACCATACTTTAAATTTCCACTCTCTTTGCCATCCGTAATTTTTAATTCCTATTAACCTCGAGACGGCCGCGAGTAATCGGCCTATCCAATTAGAAGGGGGAGGGAAGGATTTTATGATGATCGTCCGCGTGAAGGAAGGCCAAAAAACTTCGAAGACTCTGAATTGGAGGCATTGCTCGATGAGGATCCGTGTCAAACGCAAGAAGAGCTTGGTTCAGGATTAGGAGTTTCCCGCCAAGCCGTTTCTAAGCGATTGCATGCGTTGGGAATGATTCAAAAGCAAGGACCTTGGGTTCCTTACGATTTGAAGCCAAGAGATGTAGAGCGTCGTTTTTTCGTATGTAAACAACTGCTCCAGTGGCAAAAAAGGAAGAGTTTTCTACATCGCATTGTGACGGGTGACGAAAAATGGATTCATTACAGTTATTCAAAACGGAAACATTCATGGGGGCTGCCCGGGCATGCATCAACATCGTCGCCTAGGCCGAATATTCACGCTGCGAAGGTTATGCTGTGTATTTGGTGAGACCAAGTTGGTGTTATTTATTATGAGCTGTTGAAACCAAACGAAACCATTACCGGGGAACGGTATCGAACTCAATTGATGCGATTGAGCCGAGCACTGCACGAAAAACGGCCACAATACGAGCACAGACACGAAAAAGTGATTCTTCAGCATGACAACGCTCGACCTCACGTTGCGAAACCCGTGAAAACCTACTTGGAAACGCTCAAATGGGAAGTCCTTCCCCACCTGCCATATTCTCCTGATATTGCACCGTCCGATTATTACTTGTTCCGTTCGATGGCACATGGTCTCACTGGTCAGCAATTCCACTCATATGATGACATCTCAAAATGGCTTGATTCTTGGATAGCATCAAAAGACGAACAGTTCTATCGAAATGGTATTCACGTTCTACCAGAAAGATGGGAAAAAGTCGTAGCTAGTGATGGGCAATACTTTGAATAATTTGTTTGTAACCTTTGTTTTCAAAATAAAGTTCCTTTTTTACAAAAAACAGCGAAAACTTAGTTGCGCACCTAATATATTATATTATATTTTATATTTTTTTTTTATATATATTATATTATATTATATTATATTATATTATATTATATTATATTATATTATATTATATTATATTATATTATATTATATTATATTATATTATATTAAATGGTATTATTTTTTATTATATTATATTATATTTTATTTTATTTTATTTTATTTTATTTTATTTTATTTTATTTTATTTTATTTTTTTTTTTTTTTTTTTTTTTTTTTTTTTTTTTTTTTTTTTTTTTTTTTTATATTATATTATATTATATTTTATTTTTTTTTTTTTTTTTTTTTTTTTTTTTTTTTTTTTATTTTTTTTTTTTTTATATTATATTTTATTTTTATTTTATTATATTATTTTTTTTTTTTTTATTAGGGGTATTCCTAGAAAATGTCGTATTTGCAGACAACTTCATATCTATTGTTCTGACATGAATTTTGACATTGACAGCTATCACATCCGAAACTTCATTCTATTCTCTAGTTATTTCAGTGTAAGTTACGCATCATTAGTGAAAGTAAACAAGTTTTTGTGAAGCCGAAAAATGTCGAAATTCGAGCCATCAAAGCAGCATTTGCGGGAAGTTTTAATTTTCCTGTTTAATTCGAAGAAAAATGCATCTCAAGCATGTGAATTGCTCTCCGAAACATACCCGGACTACAAAATCGACGTTCGAATGTGTCAACGTTGGTTTGCACGCTTTAAAAGTGGTGATTTTGTCACTGAAGACAAGGAACGCCCCGGCCCGGTCAAAAAGTTTGAAGACGTCGAATTGGAAACTTTGCTCGACCAAGACCCCTCACAAACGCAAAAAGAACTTGCAGCAGCATTGAGAGTTAACCAACCAGCCATTAGTAAGCGTTTGAAAGCATTGGGAATGATTCGAAAGGTCGGTCATTGGGTGCCATACGAATTGCGGCCGAGAGACGTTGAGCGCCGTTTTTTCACATGCGAAGAGCTGCTTAAACGGCACATACGGAAGGGTTTTTTGGATCGAATTGTGACTGGTGACGAAAAGTGGATCTATTACGACAATCCAAAACGTAAGGCAACGTATGGATACCCCGGTCATGCCACAACATCGACGGCCAATCCCAATATTCATGGCCAGAAAATCATGCTGTGTATTTGGTGGGACCAGCTGGGTGTGGTCTACTATGAGCTGTTGCAACCAAAAGAAACCATCACGGGCGAAGTCTACCGGCGACAACTGATGCGTTTGAGCCGTGCATTGCGTGAAAATCGGCAAAAAACACAACAAAGTCATTTTGCAACATGACAATGCTCGGCCACATGTTGCACAGCCGGTGAAAACATACTTGGAAACGCTCAAGTGGGATGTCCTACCCCACCCGCCATATAGTCCGGACATTGCGCCATCCGATTACCATCTCTTCCGATCGATGCAACATGGCCTGGCTGACCAGCACTTCCGTAATTATGACGAAGTCAAAAAATGGATCGATTCGTGGATAGCCGCCAAACCAGCATCATTTTTCCGAGAGGGTATCCGTCAACCACCACAAAGATGGGAAAAAGTTATAGCTAGCGATGGCCAATACTTTGAACAATAAATGTATAACCATTTTTTCACAATAAAGCATCAAATTTGCCAAAAAAAAAAGACATTTTCTAAGAATACACCTAATATATTATATTATATTATATTGTATTATATTATATTATATTATATTAATATGTAGTATGTAATTGTAAATTTAAACATTGCATGCATGTGATGATTACTTCTAGAAACAAACGGTACAAAAATAGAATTGAGTAAAGGCTAATGAAATAAGGCTTTCAGTTTGTTGAAAAATGTGATGTCAAGTTGATTTCATTTTGATAACTTGTTAAAGCAAAATTAAAACTCAATTTGATATCAGGCTTATTAAATGAAAATTGATATCAAACTGTGCTCTCAATCTGATATGAAGAGCAAAGCTAAATTTTAATTTGCTCTCATTTTGTTAACCGACTTTGCTCGGGTTACTTGGGGGTGATTAAGATCGCCAGGGAACAAATTCGATGAAAATCACAAGGCGTACACAGAGCGTACGTAAAATGGCCGCTAATCTTAATGTCTCGAAATCGACCATGCAAAATGTACTTATACATGACCTGGGTCGCCAAGCTTTCAAGAAACGTAAAGTTTACCTAGTTTTGGAATCTTCAAAAAAGAAGAAGAAGAAGCTTTAAAGAGCAATTCTCCAACTATCGCGGCACGCTGTATTGTCTTTTCCGATGCAAAGTTATTTGTCCTGCAGCAGTCTCACAATCCAAATCGACTGATTGTGGGCCTGCAGGTCTAAGGACATCCCAGATAGTGGCAAAAACATTCCACGGTTCCAAAGTGCCGCTTCCGTGATGGTTTGGGGGAGGTATTAGCATCTGGCACGTGCATCTGAACGGTTGTTTCCCGACACGGATGGCAGTGTCATAGACTAACCGATTTCAAGCTGTCAAGGGTCTAGGTACAAATCTGAACCGCAAAAGCTTGTGAAAAATCTTCCACTACCGATTGCTACGGCAATAACGCATTGCTAAAACGACACTGCAGAATAGCGAGCAGAAATGGCTGCCACAAACAAACAAGCGTCGGCACCAAGCGACCGCGAACCGACGATGCCAGACTGCTGGCAAACAACAAATTTGCAGCGTTGCAGGTACAGCTCGTGCCGAAAAAGGTTGAAATTCCCCTGCTGTTAACCACCTCGAAGGATGTCGCGACGCTTCGGAATGAGCTTGCTGCGGCTCAAATTCACCCGCTTTTCAAGCTAACCAGCTTGGGCTTTTGAAGTGCTCTAGTGAGTCATCCTACACGCTGCAGAGTCCTGCAACCAGCGTGGTAGAGGATATATAAGGAACGTTTACAACATTTCTCTTGCAATGACGCCCCTTTGCACTTCTTCTCTAGCTTCAAACGAAGTGATCGGTCAGTCAGTCAGTCAGTCAGTCAGTCAGTCAGTCAGTCAGTCAGTCAGTCAGTCAGTCAGTCAGTCAGTCAGTCAGTCAGTCAGTCAGTCAGTCAGTCAGTCAGTCAGTCAGTCAGTCAGTCAGTCAGTCAGTCAGTCAGTCAGTCAGTCAGTCAGTCAGTCAGTCAGTCAGTCAGTCAGTCAGTCAGTCAGTCAGTCAGTCAGTCAGTCAGTCAGTCAGTCAGTCAGTCAGTCAGTCAGTCAGTCAGTCAGTCAGTCAGTCAGTCAGTCAGTCAGTCAGTCAGTCAGTCAGTCAGTCAGTCAGTCAGTCAGTCAGTCAGTCAGTCAGTCAGTCAGTCAGTCAGTCAGTCAGTCAGTCAGTCAGTCAGTCAGTCAGTCAGTCAGTCAGTCAGTCAGTCAGTCAGTCAGTCAGTCAGTCAGTCAGTCAGTCAGTCAGTCAGTCAGTCAGTCAGTCAGTCAGTCAGTCAGTCAGTCAGTCAGTCAGTCAGTCAGTCAGTCAGTCAGTCAGTCAGTCAGTCAGTCAGTCAGTCAGTCAGTCAGTCAGTCAGTTTGTTTCGACATTTGAAGAGAGACCAGAGTAAGTCAGTTTGTTTGTAAAATGCTATTTTAGTTTATTTGATCAAAACAGAAATACATAATTTTCAAGAAAATTTCTAGACAAAATCGTCAAAAGGTTGAAAGTAAAAATTGTAAACAATTACTTAAAACGTAATTTTCATGGAAATGCCAGGATGCTAACATCTACATCCACCACCGACGGGAAGCTAATAACTCCGTGTATCTGTTTCTGGTGCTATTTTGTTTGTGGGAGCAAGCAGATCCCAGAAAAATACGCTAGAAGTCATTGTTTACAAATGTTACTTTCAACCTTTTGACTATTTTGTCTAGATTTGTAGTTTTGTTAATTAAAACTTGTTTTACACATAGAAATAAGAAAATCACTAGAAAGAAAAAAACGGAGACTACCAATCGACTCATGGAGGTCAATTCCATTTAAAATTCAAGTTTTCAAAGTATAAAATCTTAATTTGCATGAAAATTTGTATCTTCGTGAATAAAAACCCGTTCTTCTACGTGTTAGGAAAAAAATATTTTCACAGATGGATTCAGGGAGGTTAATTGCATCAACCCCAACCCCAACATTCAAAGGGTGGAGCCAATTCTCTACACACTTATGATTTTCACAGGAGACGTTATTCATGTTTGTAAAAAATTTTTGGAACGTAAACTAAAAAAAAAGTATGTCTTTTGAAACTGACACATACGCAAGTCGACGAAAAAGGTGTTTGATATTATTTATTTTCTCATCTCCTTCAACTCATTCTTACCTAAAGGACTGCTTGCATGTGTCCGTCTCAAGCACCGAAATTTACATCAAAATTTTGCTAGTGTGTAAATGTTAAACAAGTAAATCATATTTCGTCGGAAGCACGTGTTTTGGGAATCTAGATCTCAGTTTTCTCAAAAACTGGATATGTTACAGCAATTCTCTGTCCTTATTTGGATTCAGCAAGACATTATCTCTAAAATTTAACAGCTCCACTCGATGGCAGTGAAACCCAGCCGACTAATGCCTCTCTAAAGTCATCCAGCAATCCTCATACTCATCAATTATCTAGCAATCTCGGTCTAATACCAAGGCATCAATCAATTACTCACCACTTTTTCCCACGCAAGGTGCTCCTATCACAGCCACTTTAATCTCTGCCAGGTATGATTTTTTTCTCCTGATCCCACGGGTAGTCATTCCACTGCTTCTGATCGTACGCAAACTCTCGCTCGGTATTCACTCAAATAAGCAAATCCCCTCGATGCCCTCTTGGTCCACCGGAGGGTGCAATAAATCACTCCACGGCAGTTAAGCTGGAATCCCTGTTTACGCACTCTAATGATGCATCTCTGTTGAATAAATTCACAGACGAATAACTGGATCAGATCAAACAGAACTCAAATTTTCAATAGCACAATTTAATCCGAACATCTGCTCCCGGATTTTCCATCATCACTCGGACGTTCTGTTCCTAGGTTCTGACCTACATGTTAAAGTTAATGGGAAACCTTCACCGAGCGACGCACATCTGCACATTCGTTTACCAACGCATTGCCTTGTTGATCTTTTTTCCCCCCTTGCAACCACACAAGCGTGCTCACGTGTTGAATCAAATTTTAATTATTTTACACCATTATCCCCATCCATTGGTTTTGATTCCCGGCAAACAAATGTTGTTTGGTCCCCATAAATGCACGCACGCACGCTCGCGTAAATCATCAACTGGTTTGTTTTCCTCCGGCTGGCACAAACAAGTGTATTTAAAATGCTGGTGTATAACTTACAAAACGTATCGAAACATTAATCTGAATCCCCCATCTGAAATGGGAGATTTTCGTTCAAGTCGTTTTATTGTTTCGAATTTCAAGGTATTTATTATTCAAATAACTTCTCTCAGTTAAATTCACAATAACCAAAACTGATATAGCTCTGGTAGGTAGCAAATGTCATAATGGACCAACTGCGGTCCCAGACAACAAGGGAATGCAATTTTCGGCTGAAAAAATGCCATTGTAAATATGTGCCAGAAATTAAATTATCGCCATCCATCACGAACCGAAGCCGGGAGTTATTGAATTCATGTTCTCGGTAGACCCTTCACTCCTGGCCAATCATAAAATACGCACAAAATGTCTTCCCCGTTCGAAATGCTTCCTATTCCACTGATATTTTGCAATCACTGCTCACTGCTGATTTAATGTTTCTTTTATCACATTCCATTTTCCTCCAGCGGAACGTTTTCCCGTGAAAATTTCCATCCTGTCACAAATCTCGCAGGTTCACAATATTCCGGAAGCAGGCATTCCAAACGTTAAAATTAATTTTCCAGCCAATAGTTGCCGTTTTCTGGCTTTTGACTGAGCATCACTGAACATTCCAACTGAGGAATTTCTGCCATTCGAAACACACCTGGTAAAACTGACGGTATGGCGTAGCACATGAAATGAAGCGAGCTGCGATCTCGTTGGGCGCGCGCAAGCTGATCCCTCGCTCAAGAGCCTGTGAATGAAATGGGTGCGCAAAATGCTAGTCCGCGTGTGCTTGGCTGGGCGGAAAATGTGCTACTGGGAAATGGATTGGCCGTTTCCATTGGAAAACAGGGATAGAGAACAGAGATTTCGGATGAGAATATCACTAAGACCAACAGGAGGAGAACGATCACCGTACGGTGGAGTGAAAATGTGATCGTTGGGAAATCGGATTAAAGCTTTCGGTCGCTCAAGTAAAAGATTTTTATCGTATACCGTGTAGAAAATTCGTTAAAACGCTCAACCGATTTCGTGAAAAAAAAATTTAATAGTATATTGTACAATGATGTTAAGCGTCGTAAAATAAACAAAATATTAAAATCCACATAATATTTGTCCACACAAGAGACATTTCTGCGCCAAAAATGTACATAAGAAAGCGGTTAAGGCGTCATTCTGCTGGGAATTTTTTGGACTTCATAGGAAAAAAAAACAATGAAAAATCATCCATCAGTATTTTGGAAGAGTTCTCGAACTTTTCGCTTTGTACCAGTCATCGTTTTTATCACAGTAGAGCTGTCATCTTGATATGCCATCTTTTCCCACCACTTCTTCAAGTCAGATGGTTTTTGATATTTTTGCGATATTTTTTCTGTTTGTTTTGGACAATTGCCCAATATTATTCGATAGGACGAAAATTGGGACAGCCTGGTGGGTTGAGAGCTTTTAGTTTTTTTTTTTATTTCAATAACGCCAATATAATTTTTCTTATATCATTCCCTGACATCCCGGCTGTAATCCCAAGTAACAATATAAGTTTTATTCCAGCCGTATAGCATTCATCCCGGCTTTGTTGATAAAACTACATTCAAAACTGTTTTGTCTACCAACACCTCCTCTATGCTTCTTTAAAGCCGAAATGTGTACAAAGCGGCCCACTCTATAGACGGTTGCTAAAACAAGTTAATAAAACCTGTATAAGACCATAAGGATTTTGAAACTATTCTAGTGATAGATGCTATGCCACTTGAGAACCTTCATAAAACCTTTTGGCTGCCATGAAAACCAGCATGCGGCCAAATGGCCACAGCTGTCAAACTTAACTGTGATATCGTGGTTGGTTTTTGTTGTTCGGCTTTGTTCGATTCTCTGCTTTTCTGATTCATTTAGCAGTAAATAATATCGAAGAAAAAAGGTCAAGTGTTGTGGAAAATTTTGTTTGATGGCAAAATATCCAGAAAAAATTAAGTTTTTCTTACAGCGTATCATGCTCCAAATCATATACGCATTTAATTTTATGGTGAATATTGGCAGAATAAGAGCGGAAAATTAATGCGCCTCGGAAATTATGCGAGTTCACAACAACAAACCGAAAATTATACAAATTACAAATATATTCGATTACTTAATCATGAATTTCTTGAAAATTAATGGAATTCATTAAGGTTATCAAAAAAAAAAAAAATGCAGAAATTGGTCTCCGATCTACAGTTCATTTGCATTACATTTAGAATTTGGTGTATTTATTTTTCAACATTTCAATTATTTCGTATATTTCAATATTGCGATTGGAAAAAAAATCACAATTCTGCCATAAAGCCAAGTTATCTTCGCAATGACTACTTTAAAACTATTTGGTTATTTGGTGGCTTCTCTCAATGCCAATTTGCCGTTCAATGCATTTACTGGAGGCAAAATGGTTTTACAATGCTTTTTCAACTGATCATAATAAGATAATATGAATGAGTTTTAAAACGGCATTTCAAAATAGCATTTTATGAGTTCATAAAGTCGAAATAAAACCTTTGATAGGAGTAAAAGGAATTTGAGAAAACGTTTTAAGAAACGAGAAAAGGTTTTAAAATCGTTTTAAATAAGCTGTGTAGGTTCTCATAAACCTGATTAAAATATGAAACCTATTGGTAGCTCTTGGTGTCATAATAAAACCAATTTGATTTCTAGTGGCGTTGATAAAACCTTAATAAAACTTAATAAAGCTAACTTAATAACTGATATCTGTTAGATTTTTTGGCGTGATCAAAGCATTACTGTTTGCTTAGCAGCTGTTTACTCTGACAAGTTTTTGTGTTTTATCGCATTTTACCATGAATAATTTTGTCGAGCAAAGCGTACAAAGCCTTTGGGGAATCTGATCTTTCGAAAACCATAGCATGGTATAAAGAGTTCAAAAGTGGTCGAAAAGTGGTCGAAAACTTGCCGCGTTCCGGACGCCTTTCAACATCAACATTATTTCAGTAATTTCAAATTGAGAGACTGTAACAGCTGTAATGTTGTATGAATTTCAATAATTGTCGTATGTGTTAAACGTGGATGTGTAAAAAATAATTGTGCAAAATATGACCGCAATTTATTGCAAAATAAAAACAGTGAGTAGAAATGAGTTGTTGGAATTTGTGGGGGCACACCTATTTACATCTTATGAAATTTATTGAATTTAGGCATTTAATGAATAACTTTTCCCATTTGAATAACTGTTTTCATTTAATTCACTTTATTCCCAATTTTGGGCGCGTATAAAGGTAAGTAATAAAAGAAAGAAGGAACAAAAGCAAAACAAACAAAACATCATTCTATACACTCATGACGAAACTTCAAACAATTTATCTTCACAATTTGGCCAGTTTCAGCTTCCTTCCTCGTTTAGCGGGCGTTTTTTAATTGGATCCTGGTTCCAGTCGAGGTGTATAACGGTTGAATTTTAAAAAAATTAACACAAATTGCCGATTTTCCATGGGTTTACCTTAACCCGCACTGACAAAACTACCCATGCAGCATCAATCATAGTAACCCATGAGTCAGCAGACAAAATTTGACAGCTCTATCAGTCGAGCTCTAACCGTGATGACAAAAACAGTGAAGCGACTCCGATCAGAAGTGTGCGCGTTCAAAGAACGGTACCCCGCCGCTTCAAAAGCGGACATCGTGCGGCACTTTGTGGACACCGGATACGCCCGTTCCGGCATCCTGGCACTATTAGACAACGATCAGAGCATCGAAAGAACGACCCTGAGCGACAAGAAGCTCCAAAGGATGCTGAAGAGGAAGACCGAGGGAAAAGTGGCTACATCGTTGCGTGCGCTTGGCCGGGAGGTCGGTTCAACCGGCCAAACAGTGAAAAAGTACCTGGCGAACATGAACATACATGTCAGGAAGCACAAGTCGCGTCCATTGGTTTCGGAGCTGCAGGAAATGACGCAGCGGCAGCGGTTGAATAAGATGGTCAACATTTGAATAGTGGCATGAAGCTAAATTGGGCCAGAAGATCGTTGGGCCATCGTGTTTCTTCAACAGAGGAAGCAGACGCTTCTCTAGACACATCCTTGAGGTAGATTTCCTCGTATACAGTCCCGGTTGTCACGAGCGGCGCACTACGTTCGCCACCTGAGCAGATCGCTTGCCAAATCATGTATTTCTTAGCAAACTTTGAAAGATTCTGCTTGCTTTCTTCCTCCGGAACATCAAACTTGTGCTGAGCGGTGAAGAACAGTAGCCCCGGAAGCTACCTGAAGTCCGCCTTGACGGAATGAAGCTTCGTCAGCATCTGGGTGTACAGTTTCTGAGCCCGTTACTTTCCCACCGTATTTTGCCGTTCGTCACGATTTGGATCCTTCTGCACTTGGTACGTATGCAGTCCCTCCCGGTCCTTGGCTCTCTGAACGAAAGACTTGGACAGATTCAACTTTTTGGACACATCCCTGGCCGAAGCATTGGGATTCCGCTTTAATGCATTCACGACACGCTTGTGATCTTGATCACTAATAGAACATCTATTCTGACCGCATTTCTCCTTCTGTTCGATGCTCAGAGTTTCGTGGTAGCGTTTAATCGCACGACTCACCTTTGACTGCACGATTTTGAGTTGTTTTCCGATGAGAGAGTTGAGGATTATCCATGTGCCTCTCGCGTCGCTGCTTCTCGTGTGACGCAATTTTTTCCAATTTTCGAAAAACTGACAGCGATAAAAATACAACAAAAAAACACTCTAAACCACTTCTACCCAAATTATCAAGAGACAATACCCAATCGGTAATTTTCTACAGCGTTTTTTCCGTGATGCAATTTGATGTGGCAACTGCCTTCAGCAGTTCGTTGATAAGGCTTCCGAGTCTGCATTTCGGAATTGTTACATTCTTAGAACCTTCACGGGAGGTCCGCAAGCGTCCCAAAAACTTTCACCACTTTTGCTTCAATGGTCCGAAGTACGCGACGTCCAAGAGTTGTGTCAGATGAACACCCACAGTTTTTGCATTAACATTTTGCCCTTGATGATAATCGGAAATATCAACCCGAGCGGGTCAAATAGTTGAATAGTTCCGAATAGTATAGCCCTTTTTTTAACACTCTTCCGCGTTGGTGGATCTAGGAGTTAAGACGGAGAATTTTCGGACTCGAGTTTTCAGGAAATACCCAAAGCCTTTACCGTCTCGTTTTTGGCGAACTTGATCGATGACCGTGTTTCAATTTCCTCGGATGAAAGACCTGCAAGGACCGCTGTTTGGTTAGATGTCCACTCCTGGAGTGCGAAACCGCCCTTTGAAAGGAGTTCGCTTAGTCCTCTTTTGGATCGCTTCTTCAGTTAATTGCACACGACCGATGAAATCATCTACGTGAATTTTTTTTCACCCAGCTTCGCCTTCGTCGGTGAGAAGAACGGAATCCGGACTCATGCCATAAGTCACCGTCAGCAGCTCGTAGCTTTCAACTGGATCTGATGGGTCAAATCGCCACAAAGTTCTCGGTGAATTTTGCCTAAGTCACCAACTAGCGCTGCGTGCGAAATTGAAGGATGGTTGAAAGCAGATCGTCCTGAACAACAGCACCTACAAGTAATGCCTGATTTAAGGAAAAACCTGTGGATGTCTTGGCGGATGCGTCAAAGACAACTCTTACCTTCGTTGAGCTTGCTTCTTTCATCACCGAGTGATGCGGGGGATAGTATGCTTGGAAATGCTCTTCATCGTCCGCCTGGTCACGCCGCATATGCCCTAGCCATAAACTTTGTGGTATTCTTCTTCAGGGCGGTGTTTTGATCGAGTCGCCGCTCTAAAAGGTTGAACCGATGGATGGCCATGGATTTGGAATGCCCAATAAGCTCGTTGAAGTTAAGAATTCATGGTTAATGCACCATTTATCGGCCAGTCTCGTTTCTCGAGTGGCGGAAAATTTCATCGGAAATATCTGAAAATCTCATTGGCACAATGCCAAAAGCAATTTATGAAACAATTCTGAAAAATGGTAAACCAACCAAATACTTATTTCAGTTGTTTAAATTTTATAAACAAATTTTTATTTGCGCTTGTAGGAATTTTGACCAGAAAAATGTCTTTTCTTCTTTAAAAACAACTATTGAAAATATAATTATATTCGCTTGTAGGGCCTGTCCTTGTCCAATTTCAAAAACCAAAATAATAACAGAAAAAAAATTACAAATAATTCAACAAAACTGATTGTTTATTTCACAATCAAAGAGTTATATCTACATTAGAAACAGTTGATTAAGATGTTAATACTTATTTCTATAAAATTCTCGAACTTTCTGTGGTACAGCCGCACTCTGGTTCCGTACGGTATCCTCAGATACGCTCACCGTGACAATTCTCCATCTTGTCTTGAAATCATCGGTACCATTTGTTTTTTTCTTAGTTTCGAAGAGTTTCCGCTTAACTAGAGCCCAGTACTTCTCTACTGAGTGAAGTTCTGGACAGTTTGGTGGATTGACTGTTTTTGGCACGTATTTGACCTCTCTTACCTTATACCATTCCAGGGCGGATTTCGCATAGTGACAAGAAGCCAAATCAGGCCAAAACAGAGCTGGAGAGTCATGGCTTCTGATAAACGGTAGCAAACTCTTTTGCAGATATTATTTCTCGTACACATCCTAATTAATGGTGCCGGTTGATACGAAAATTTTAGATTTTCGACCACAACTACATATGGCCTGCCAAATCAAATACTTCTTCGGGAACTTGGACACCTTCTTTGTCCGGAAATGCTCGGCAACTCCTTTGCATTGCGGTATAAAAGTCAGACCCGGAAGCTGTTGAAAGTCTTCTAGTACGTGTGTTTCGTCGTCCATTATGATACAAGAAAATGTTTGCAAAAAATTGGTGTAAAGCTCCTTGCATGACTTTTTGCAGTGACATTTTGCTTGTCATCACGGTTGGGCACCTTTTTCACTTTGTACGCCTTCAGTCTTTGCCTCTGCTTCACTTTTATACGTACGATTTACACTTCCCAACATTGCGAGCCACATTTCGCACAGAATGATTGGGATTTACCTCAATAATGGCTACTACCTTCTTAATCATTTGTCGGGAGCATACTTTTCGATTTGTTCCACTTTCAACCATCCGATCTACAGTCAAGCGCTGGTAAAATGATTTGCAAACACAAAATACGGTACTTTTCGGTAGCTTTAGTTTCTTGGCAAGATCGCGTACCGATGTTTACAAAAATGTAAACATGTTGTACCACGAAATAAAGTGGAGAGTTTCAGCTGTCATATAAGTGAACTGTTACAGCGATCCGACAAATCGACAAAGATTTTTCATTAGGGCCTGACTGACAAACGTAAACAATAGCTTCTTCCGTAAATTTCTCGTGGCACAAAGGCTACCCATGAAAGCATCCAATTCTATCGGATAGGTGAAATCTTCCTCTTCGAAAGTGGATTGATTAGGTGAGTTTTCAATGACGAGAAATTCGAGGAAAAAGTCATTGTTTACGTTTGTCAGTAAGGCCGAAAAATCTTTGTCGAAATAATTCAAAATCTACAGTGAAAGAAAAGTGTCCAAAGTTTAACGTGGACAAGCTTTAGTACAATTATCTTGTTTTTGAATGCCTTTTACACACCATATTCACGTTTAGCATGAGAAAAATAGAAAACGTACCTCACATTGAAGGTTATTTTTCATGTTAAGTTAGCAGTCGCTGTTCCAACACACTTGGCCCAGCATTCAATCCGTTCTACAGAATTGTTCCACAAGATCAGAAATTGAAATCTCTGGATCCAACTAAAGTGAAAACCAATCCAAATCCATCCCATTCCACGGTACCCACGGTGGTAGAATTTCATAAGTCTATCCTAAAAATAGTCCGTCAAAAAACAGTCCTCAACGAACACCAATAGACCGTTCAAAAACGCGGCTAACGATAACAAAGTGTTAGTGAGACCTTTGGGCAAGCCAATTTACATTCACCTCTCGCTCTCCGCTGGACGGCCCCATCTCAACAACACATGTCCGTTAGCCAAACACATGTAATTCTGGCGGATGGTTGGGAATATTTATGAATACCGGTGGAGGTACACAAACACGGTCCGTTTATTTACCCGAAAGTCGAAAAGCAGGGATCACACGAGAGCATCTGTTCGTTTAGATCTGCTGACTGGATCGAACCCGACCAACTGTTTGGAAGATCTCGGTTTGGAGTGGCCGAGCACAGATCATCTCTGCGACCGCGGTTCATCCATGCTCATGTTTCATGATTTTGTTTTAACGCGCATGTATCTTGAATGACTTTGAGAAGACGTTAATTTTCGATCCAACGGTCAGTGTGTGTTAAGGAAAAGGGGATTGACCATTGGTAAAGCATTGAACTTGTCATCTGTTTACATTTCGTTCCCTTCGAATCCGTGAGGAATGTATCCATTTTCTGTATTGACGGTGAGGTGAAATACTGTGTTGTTTCGAAGGCTGGCTATTTCTGCTCAAAATTATCGCTTGAAATACTAAATGGAGCTATACTCAACTTTTAAAGGTCATAACTTATAACAATCTTTTAAAGTTGAGCTAATTTCACGTGACAGGGTGGTAAGCCTCAATCAAACGGTCTGCCATTAAAATTTAAAAGTTAACTTCAAGATCCTTCCTCCCAAAGAGAATAATCTCAAAGGTCACGCTTGAAATTTTCCTCAAGTACGCACTCGTTCCTTCCTCTGATCAAACAAATCCCATTTCCACTTGTTGACATGCCACTACCAGCCTTCGCGCACAGCTTGTTCACAAGCAGAATTTAATAAAGTACAATTAAAAATAATTTATTTACCCTGTACACTCAATAAGAGCGCCCATCCGAGACGGAAGCAGTATGACCGACCGCAGTCTGGGCCGCTTTTTTCTTTGCCACCCCTCTAGAAGCGAAATAATAAAGGAAGACACCGAGACCTTTTCTCAGCTGACCGCCATCTTCACCGCTTGGCTGCATACAATAATACTCTGCGGATCAGCACCGAGGAAAATCTTCTCCCTCCCCCCTTCCGTCCGCATCAGCGTTGAATTCATTTGTAATCCATAAATCACTTTTCTGGCGCTCTTCCCACTACTGACTCTGACTGCAGTGACTGGTTGGCTGTTGGCTGTTGACCGGTTTCACTGGGATCTCGTTTGCTTCAGCCCTGCCACTTCCCGTCTTACGGCGGAGACGACGACGTCGGGGAAATTCTTGTTTAATGGACTATCTACCCACCTCACGACCAACCGACGAGCGGAGGAGCATCGGCATGGATTGCGCCATCTCCGTCGTTTATTGCCTTGTTGTTTCATCAGTTAATGGTAGAATGTATATGCAAGTTTGAATACAAGATGATTCCTGGCGAATCTGGGCTTCTTATTTACGCCTACGGTTAGTTAAGTTGGATACCAAGAAATTGATTTAATGCTTCCAGGTTGGCTCTGGGTACTTTCATTTTTTTCTTTTTTCTTATTCAAACTGTGTTTGATCCTGAATTCTTGAAAATGCTCTGAGTTGATTTGCGCGCCTTTGGAAAAAAGGAAGTAACAAAAACATTAATTGAATTATACTAGATTAAGTCTTTTAAATCTCCAAAATTTCCCATTTCTTTTATAAGGTATTCAAAATTAGCAGTAATAGAAAAACTCACAGTATAACATTATTTCTATTTATTTCTAGATCCGAAAACAAAATCATCGTTAGGGTTAATTTAAAGCTCATTTACATCAAAATATTATTATTCGGACTTGTTATACCCGTAAGCGGACCATTTCAAATCCGTCCTTTTCAGGACGACCAATTTAATTTTGAGAGAGTTTGTTTGATTTGAATGTGTGGTCCTTACCGATTGGCTGACTGCGGTGGCTAAAACAATTTTAGTTCTCTCTTTGTTGCATACCTTGAGCATTTTGAACAATTTACAGCCATTTGTACAAAGTACAAATGGCTACTGTCACGAAAAATTGAAACACCGGACGCTAAGAATTCGATCGTTTCTTGATTGATTTATTTTTGAGACTGCTCTAATCAAGGAATTTATACGATTGCAATTTTATTTACTCAGGTGCATAACATTTCACAAATACAAGATTAATATTTTTCGCATACATATTCATCAATCGGTGTATGGAAATTTTAAAGAATGTTGCGTTCTGGCATGTTTCAAGAAATTCCCTATTACGGACAACGTTTTGATTCTCGAACATACACATTTCAATGAGTACTGTTATGAATAGTTATTCTGTTGTGTGAACGATTCGCGTTGGATAGAGTTTTACTTCTAGGAAAAAATAAGTTTTGGAAACTGTGAAAGTGTGAATAAGTGCAATGCCTAATCGTTATGATGCCAACAGTTTGCGCAAATTTCGGAAGCGCGTTAAGATCGAACATTCGTAAAATCCTCCGACCATGTACCGATGCCGAGCGAGCTCGAGGTTATCGGGCGAAACTGAAAGCAGCCAGAGGTTATGCAATATAATATATGTTGGATTAATAGATATTTTTGAAATTTTTTTGGAAATTGTTCAATCTTAAATGCTTCTGACTCGTTTCAATAAGGCACAACGGCGGATAGCAGCTGTAAATCGGGCTTCTTGAGTATTGCGTAGCCGGACCCGTATTTTACACACCGTTGCGACCGCCACGGAAAGCGGTCAGGTTTTGAGCGTTAATATCTCAGTCGTTTCTTCAAACATTTTCAAAATGTGTGCTCCAATTGATCGGAAATATTTCTACGCGTTGATTCCAATATTGAAAACTATTGATTCTGAACATTAGAGGTTATTGATAAACCTCATAGACTTTTCTGGGAAGAGATGGGGTTTTGACCAATATCTACGCTCCATGCAAAATTACAAAACAAATTTTTTGAAAAAAAGTCTACGAGGGGGGGGGAGGGGGTTGGGATTTTTAAAAAAATGGGTCTAAGTGGTTTAGCTTTAAAAATAACGCAAATATAAGGTGATGTTCATTATTTTTGTTTTGCAGTGTAAATTTATTCAGTGCCAATTCTTTCTCTATCACTAACTACAAGTATGGGTGAGCGCGCATGCACGTGCACACATTCAAAAGTGGGCACTCCTGAATGGTTGCTCGCTCCGCGTGCAGCGGCAGGTCTGGAGGGGGTGGGACGGTACTGAACTGGAATGGGACGGGGCGGTGGCGGGGACAGGGGCGCCAGTACGGTGAGGGATTCCATCCAGAATGTGCCGGAAATCCCAAAAATCATACCCGATCATCATTGATTTGGATGAAACTTGGCACATGAGTTCGGTACGTTGGAAAAAAAAAAATTCCACTGGTGTTAAGATAATTTGGGTTCAAGAGTAACTTTTGAGATGGGCGTATGTGTTTTTTACTTTTTTACTTACTTGAAAAATCGTAGTTCAAAAACCATTACATTTAGAGAAAAACTTTATATAAGGGAATTGTAGGGAACTAAAAAACCTTTCTTAAAAAAATATACACAGAAAAAAATTTTTTTTTTTCATCAAGAAAAATCAAAAATAATTACTAAAAATAAAATATCTAAAAAACATATTTTTCATATTTTTTTAATTTGTTGTATGGAAATTTTGAGGAAAAAAGACACGTTTTAAAAAAAAACTCTAGGATGGACGCTCTTATAATAAAAAAGTTTTTCAAATAGCGAACTTTGGTGTATATTTCAAATTTTGGTTATTCATTCTTATAAATAAATTTTGATGTAACAATATGGTTTTGGAGATCATTACAAACAATAATGATTATAATGATAAACCACGTAAACGCAACCGTTTTCAAGATATTTCTGATTTTCTTTCAATAAAATTTCAAAACCTCAAAAAATACGCCCTTTTCATAAATTACTCGTGATATTAAAACAACAATAGCTAACGATTGTTTCTCTTGTGTTTTTAGCCTTTTTAAAACACATGTATGTGCCTCTTACTTACTCTTAACAGCTCGTCGATTGAAAAAGCTTCACTTAAAGTTATAAGACAAAAATAATGAATTATGGTTGGATTTATATTTATATATACCATTTATTAGTCTCGGTCATTGATAATATTACATAAACATTATATAAACTATTGATTGCTTTTATATATATTATGAATCCTGCCTTCTTCGTCATTCGAAAACAGTTTTACAAAAACTTCGTTTTCTGAAATTGGAACGAATGAGTGGTACTTTTGTGTACCTGCAATCGTTTTAGTCTGTCGGTAAATTTCATTCCATTCTGCTACCCCCTGTTCATACTCTTCATGTGATACATAACAAAACGATATTTTTGTTAAACAATCATCACTTTTTTGGTTCGCCCATTCGAATATCTCTAATGCACTTTTTATAGGGTGTTCATGTTGTACAGCAAGGCTTGCATATCTTGCCATTCGTTTTAATGTACCACCAATTGCATCGCAAGGTCCCTTACCGTGGGATGTTGCGAAAAAATGCCATTCAGCATCAATATTGTATTTCTTTTTAAACTTACAAAGGCTTGCAAAGTTCTTCCTATTTTTATATTGGGATGCTGCCCCGTCAGACATAAACGTAGCTTTCTTTACTTTAATTTTTGTTTGCAAAAAGCTTATTAGTTTTGAAATAAACACCTGCACCGCAATCGTATCATGTTTCAACACTTCTGAGATAACAATGAAACTGATATTTTTAAGTATTCCAGATTCCGTGTAATAAATGACAAAAGGGTGAATAGTGGCTTGCTCATTACTCCAATAACTACTTTGAACAGCATCTTGAAAAACAAATGAATAATTTTCAGAAAAATCACAAATTATTATTACTGCGCCGTCTTTAAGACAACTTTTATAATCTCTCAAGAAACTAGACTGCTGAGATTTGACAAAATCGTGGGATACTAATTGTTCCAACTTTTCACAAAAATAAGCAATAAATTCATCAATTGGTTTAACAAGTGTCTCTAAACTACATCTATCAGTTGAAATCCATTGCTCAAAAGATATTTCAACTAAACCACGTTTTTCTAATTTGTCTGTTAAACTACTCTCAAAATCTGAAAAGCCTGGACATCGTTCGCATTCACGGAGGTAACATTTTTTAGTTCTAGTTGATGAGCTACATAATATTTCTTCAAAACACAATTTATAATCATTCTCGAATGAATATTTTCTAAGACCATGAAGCATCAAGTTAATGTTCTCATGAATGGTGCAAACACAAATGTTATGAGAACCTGTGCTGCCAAGTAATTTGCAATGCTTTGGTCTTAGCGCTGCAAAAGAGCTAAACCCAACAGCATTTTGATGCATCTCTTGAAATTTAATGAAAGCTTCTCTTAATGAACAAACTAAAAGGCGCTTTTGAATATGAACCCTCTTACCTTCACTCCTCACTGAAACGTAGTCGTTCATACCAGGGGTTGCTCGTGTAATCTCATCACTGTCGTAAAATTGCAAAATTTGGTTTTTTATTTCCGGGTTCAGACCGTGTCCCAGCTTTTCGTTAGGGGCAGCTAAAACACCTTCGTGCTTTGCAAGGAATTTAGCTTGTGATACGATGCACTTGTTTGTTATTCCAAATTCTGCCATTACTCTTTGATTTGTCCAAGATTGTGGTAAAACCGAAAGTATCCTTACTTGATCGTCCCTCGAAGTTTCTGGATCAGCATACCGGTCCTTTAGCTGCGCGATTATTTCGTCATATTCGGCTGCTTTCACTTTCAATTGTTCCAGGTCATCCTCCTCCGCTTGATCCCCAAATATGTGTGTCCGAATGCCGTTTGAAACATCTTTGAACTTTTTGCGGGCATAATTTACGTTCAGGAACTTTTTAGCCGATATTGGCGAAACGTTGATTCCAGCTACGCCCTTGTTAAATAGCTCAATATTATGGCGCCTTGAATAATCTTGCACACTGCTATCAGATGGCACTGACATTAATGATATTGCCGATGGCGTTTCCTCGAGACCATACAAGTCTACTTGCCGTGATGTAGATGGTTGTGGATCCATAATGTTAGTAATTGATGGTTTCTCACTAGGCTCCGAAATTGCAGCATGGGATTGTTCCGTTCTATTTAAATGCAAACGACAATTATCACAAATCATCAAAGAAGTGTCCAAATGTGTTTTGCCCATAAACTTGAGTTTTTTGACATTTTGTTCGGTTAATTTACGAAGGTTTTTTGAGCACCGTTTAGTGGGAAACGGCATACAACACTTCTTCATGTTAAACTCCATTTTCAGTTCACTCAGATAGATTTTACTGATGAATGCGACTATGTATGAGCATATATATTGGCTGTGGTACCTTTGGAAATGCAGGTATAAAACATCTCTGGTAGTTTACAGGCAGCGTACATTAGCTGTTTTTTTTTATGAGAAGATATACCTGACATACGTTATAGCTGCTATTTGTCTACCTACCTTAAACAATATGTGTTACTTTCATCGCTACATCACCGAACTGTTCGGAGTGTAGTTTTCACACACTACACCCGACCTCTAACATCGTTGGAGCTTGGCAAAATAGTCAGCAGTTCGATTAATATGCTTCTTCTATATGACCCTCCGCATAATTTCATCATCTGTCCATTTCACACTTGTCGCCCCTGCGACATCTATCTCGCTGTTACTTTCATCGCTTTAGCAAATTCGCTCCCTTCATTCTCTGAGCGGCCCGACCGATACAGCCATAAAACAATTATAAATATATTGATTGCAATATTAAAACAATAGTGCTATTTATCTTGTTCTTTTCAAATGAGTCTTCTTATCATCCTGATATCAAAAGAAAAGAGGACATTAGAGTAATGTGAACGTTATAATATGAAGATCTTGGAAAATTTATCATTTCTGGTGGAAATCTCGATTAACTTAAGAAAAGAGCGAATTTTCTTATGTTTTTTCATTCTATTGAAATAAAATCCGAAAAATCTCGAAAACGGTTGCGCTCAGGTGATTTATCATTATTATCATTATTGTTTTTAATGATCTCCAAAATCATATTGTATAATTAATTTTCATTTATAATAATGAATAACCAAAATTTGAAATATGCACCAAAGTTCGCTCTTCGGAAAACTTTTTTATTATAAGAGCGTCCATCCTAGAGTTTTTTTCAAAACGTGTTTTTTTTTTCTCAAATTTCCACAAAACAAATTTGAAAAATATTAAAAATATGTTTTTTTTTATATTTGATTTTTAGTATTTATTTTCGATTTTTCTTTATGAAAAATTTTTTTTTTTTTCAGTGTACATTTTTTTTACAAAGTTTTTTAGTTCTCTACAACTCCCCCATATAAAGTTTTTCTCTAAATGTAATGGTTTTTGAACTACGATTTTTCAAGTAAAATGTTGGAAAAAAAACATACACCCATCTCAAAAGTTACTCTTGAATCCAAATAATCTTAACAGTGGATTTTTTTTTTTTTCAACATACCAAAGACGTGTACCAAGTTTCATCAAAATCGAAGATAGTTGAGTTTGGTGACCGACCGATTTGGCGTGGAATCAGTCACCATTCGCCTGGTATCCGATGGCTCTATCGCCTTTGACTAGGCAGCCATCAATCATGCAGTCGGTTAAACATGCCAGTGGTGAATTTGTAGCCAGCCGGTTGGCGCAAGCACGAGGGTTTGCAGTTGGCATCCTTCTTTCGGAAGCATTTTTATTTGCTCGTCAATGCACGCTGCATCCCTCTGGGCATCTGAAAAAAGCTTCATTTCCATTGCTTCATGCTCTTTTGCTGTTCTTTCTGCTTCTCTCTTCGTTCTCGCTTCTTTCTTTTGCAGATCTTCTTCACTTCTTCGTGCTATCAACGACTCGCCGTAGTTGGCACGTTGCGGCGTTGCGTGTATATTGTAACAAGGACTTCGTGATTTCAACGTCGTTGACAGTTCCACCGGTCGTTATGGCATCGTAGACAATTTTCTGAGCTACCAAACTCTTTTCAGTTTGGTTCACCACAAGACACTTTGCATTTTATCGAAAAGCCTCGCTCCATCGTCGCATTTCCGTGCGACAGGATCAACACCTTTTTAACAACTAAAATGCATACCACGTCACGTGCAGGGTGGCCACAGAACCGGGAATTAACCTGGTATTTAAAAAAACCGGGAGAAACCGGGAATTTACCGGGACCTCTAGTTATTCCTATCATAGCGTGTTCATCCATAACGATCTGTGAAATTTTAGAGTGTGTGAATTGATTTACCTTCTATAAATATCTTGGCTCATTCGCGTAGTAGGCTTAGTGATGTTTAATGCACGCACACTACAGCGCCATTTGCGAACCAGCCCAGGAGGCTGAAAGCCACTCTAATAAAGATATTAAAAAAAAAAACAGCACCATTTAGATCAAAGGAGTGCAAGTAAGAAGGAAAATCATTTGGGGGAAAAAACAAAAAAACAAGCGCGGCAAGCTACTGCTTGTTTTTATCGAAAAGCCCTTAAGGCCAATCCTTTATATTGTAAAACGGAAGTTTGGCAGAATTTCATGAAGCCAAGCTTAGAAAAAAAAAAATGTACAGGAAGGATGATTACGTGTTTCAGCAGGACAGAGCGCCTTCTGATACAGCCAGTTCTGCACGGACTCATGTAAAAGCACAGCCTAGCATAACAAAGAGTTGTTTTGAGATCTATTTAAATCGTTTAACGGAATTCGCCTTAATAATTTCATGAGAATTTCTACAAAGTTCAGACGAAACTTCTCTATAACACTAGTCGGCAGTGTTTCACTCCCTTCAAGTATATACGCGGCGTAGATTTCGCCGCGCTGAATCCAAATATGGGCTCAGAAATGCTGTAACACGTCCAGTTTTTGAGAAAAATGTGATTTAAACTCACAAAAACACGTACTTCCGTAGTAATATGATCTACCTAAGCAACAACCAGAATATTGGCTCTGCCCATTGCAAGTTGGACTTGGATTTTATGGAATGGACCTCCCTGAATCCATTCGTGAACACAAATTTTTCGTAACACGTAAGATTGATGAAATAAACCGGGTTTTCATTCACAAAATTACGAATTTTCATGAAAATCAAGATTTCCTATTTTGAAAACATGAATTTTCGTTCCGCCCTTTGAATGTTGGGTTTGGATTTTATGACATGAACCTCTCTGAATCCATTCGTGTTGAAAAAAATGAGTTTTTATTCACAAAATTGCGAATTTTCATGAAAATCA
>JAHHFK020004982.1:0-88498 GCA_024533555.2 Aedes koreicus
GCTCAATTTCAACTTCAATTCAATTTCACAACCTGCCATGCACTTACGTACCAATCAATACTTTCTCTTCACATCCTCTAGCAGAAATTGCCGTCCACTCCTAGGGTTACATGTTGATAAGAAGGATGTTTCCAATTTTTCAAAACATTATAATTGATTACGCTGCATGCAACAACACAACAACATAATTAGTTATATGTATAAATTTGCTATTAAAATTAATAATTGTTGTGTAAATGTAAAAAAAAAGAAAACGCAGTATAACTTAATTTTATTAAGTTAGTTTTTTATCTGCTTGAGACTTTTACTGCCAATGAACGCATAGCTGTCAATGCCCCATGGTATTTCCTATATATAGGACAGTTTTGTGTTTCCGGTAGACCACAAATAAATGAAATGAAAAATATGGGAGCTATAATAAAAACAGAGTGGCCACTCAATGTTCATTTTCAAATTCCCGTTTTTTTCCCGGTTTTCTCGGACCAAATGTTAAAAATTTCTGCCTACTTTGGACTCCGAAGGACGCTAAGATCGAACAAAGTTCGCCGAACCACAAAGTTGACCATCTACAAGACATTAATTAGACCGGTAGTTCTCTACGGCCACGAAACATGGACATTGCTAGTGGAGGACCAACGCGCCCTTGGAGTCTTTGAACGGAAGGTGCTGCGTACGATCTACGGTGGAGTGCAGATGGAAGACGGAACGTGGAGGAGGCGAATGAACCACGAATTGCACCAGTTGCTGGGAGAACCTCCCATCGTACACATCGCAAAAATCGGTCGACTACGATGGGCTGGGCATGTCGTAAGAATGTCGGACGACAGCCCTGTGAAAATGGTTCTCGAAAACGAACCGACAGGTACAAGAAGAAGAGGCGCGCAACGAGCAAGGTGGATTGATCAAGTAGAAGGCGACCTGCGGACCTCCGCAGACAGCGAGGCTGGCGAGGTACAGCCATGGACCGATTACAATGGAAACAACTTCTGTGTACAGCAGAGGCCACACCGGCCTTAGTCTGATTGGTAAGGTAAGAGGTGAGTGATTTTAATACATAAAACGTGTAACTCGAATCTCCGCGTATAGGGAAACGTTTGCCTGACAGCAAGTCCTATACTTTCTATGGCAGCAGGGTAAATGCACCCTTTTTTTGGGGAAATGCTCCTTAAACTAAAGGGCGAACACGAAATTATTGCGACACCGAAAATGTCATGCCAATTTTCTTATAATGTTTAGAATCAAACCAAAATTTTAGGGTAGTTTTATACATATATTTACTTCAAAAATCAAAAGAAAAGTTAATCGATGGAGCCTTGAGTGTAAAATTGAACGCATTTTCGCTTGATGCCCTCCATCAAAGTCTTTACAGTGTCATCCGGTACCAGTTTCTCAGTTTTTTTTTCCATTTTCTTAACATGTCCTTCTCGTCTTTGACTGTCTTCTTGCTCTTCCGAAGTTCCCGCTTCATCATTGCCCAGTACTGCTCCACCGGGCGCAGCTCCGGACAGTTTGGCGGATTCATGTCCTTTGGAACAAAATGGACAGAATTGGCCTCATACCACTCCAGGACACTTTTAGAATAGTGGCATGATGCCAAATCTGGCCAAAATAGCGGAGCTTCGTCGTGCTGCTGCAAGAACGGCAAAAGGCGCTTCTCGAGGCACTCAGATTTGTAGATCTCGCCATTTACTGTGCCCTTTGTCACGAAAGGCTCACTCCTCAGTCCGCAAGAGCAGATGGCCTGCCAAATGAGATATTTGGAGGCGAACTTCGACATTTTCTTCTTCTTAAATTTGTCGTCCACATAGAACTTGCTCTTGCCGGTGAAAAACTCCAACCCCGGAATTTGCTTAAAATCGGTTTTTATATACGTTTCGTCGTCCATCACACAGCAGCCATATTTTGTCAGCATCTTCTCGTAGAGCTTCCGTGCCCGAGTTTTAGCCGTCGATTGTTGCCGCTCATCGCGGTTTGGGAAGTTCTGTACCTTGTATGTATGTAGTCCAGCTCTCTTCTTTGCATTCTGGACGTAGCTTAAGGAGTGTATCGAAAATAAGCTATCCACAAACTTTCTTTCAAATTATGTTGAAAACCGATATTTTATTCATACACAAAATTGACCCCTTATTGTACGAGGTTAAACTTGAACATAATGAGGACCGAATGAAATTTAAGTTATTCCTTCACGAATTTTCGAACCTTTGATCGAATGCTCTTCATCAAGTTCCGGACAAGTGTTGCATCGCATTTTTTGGACGCTTGAGCCCAAATTTTTTTGAGCTCCTGCATGTTCCTCAGCTGCCTTACCAGTCTTCTTGCCCAGTAACGTTCGATGGGTCGAAGCTGAGGGCAATTTGGTGGATTGATATTTTTCTCAACGAAATCTATACCCTTTTCCGCAAGCCAATTGAGAGTGGTTTTGGCATAGTGAGCCGACGCTAAATCCGGCCAAAACAGTGGAGGTGTACTATGCTTCTTATATAAAGGCAACAATCTCTTCTGGAGACACTCAGATCGATAGATTTCCGCATTTATAGTTCCGGTAGTGTAAATAATGGTTGACTTCAAACCACAGGAACACATTGCTTGCCATACCAGTACCTTTCGACCGAATTTCTCCACTTGAATCGACCTGTCCGCATCGCTCACATCCTCCCCAACGACGGAAGTAAAGGATTGTGGACCTGGAAGGGTTTTTGAGTCCTCCTTTACATAGGTCTCATCGTCCATCAAAACGCGTGCATCCGGACGCTGCAAAAGACGCGAATACAATTTCCGGGCCCTTGTTGCTGCTCTCTGCTTCTGTTCTGCACTTTGTTTCGAGATTTTCTGCTTCTTGTAGGTCTTCAGGTGGTTTCGCCTCTTGATACGCTGGATCATTCCGACACTCGTTCCTGCTTTTTTGGCCAAATCACGTATTGACATTGATTTGTTCTTCATGATTAGAGATACCACTTTCTGCTCCAGTTTCGGGTTGGAAGAACCGGGTTTTCTGCCTCTTCCTGGTAGCTCATCCAAAGAATAGTGTTCCCCAAACTTATTAATGATGGTTTTAACACTCGCATGATGAATTCCAAACCGCTTCGCCAATTTTCGCATAGTAATACCCTTCTCACTTAGCCATGTGTCAGAACCTTAATTTTCATTCTTTTTACGGGGTTTTTGAAAGAAGATACAAAAAAAAAAAAAAAAAAGGACGGAAACAAAGAAGGTGGGGGAGAAAAAAAAAAAAAAAAAAAAAGGAGAAAAGTAGGGGGTGGTATACACAAAACCAAACTTGGCATGTGGGGTTTTTTGGAGGCGAAAAATGTTTCTATGGTGGTTTGAGACTCCTCCCCTATGTATAAGGTGGGGGGGGGGGGGGGCTCTCTTACAAATGAAACTGAAATTTCAGCGTAATTCGAGAACTAATCAAGCAAATGGGACTACATTTTGCATGTGGGCTTTTCTGGAGGCAAGAAATGTTTCTATGGTATCGATCGACGTGAAATTTTGTATGCAGGAGTTTTTGGGGCCAAGAAAGGTTCTTATGATGGTTAGAGACCACTCCCTTTTCTAGAAGGGGGGGCTCTCATACAAATGAAAGAGAAGTTTCTGCATAACTCAAGAACTAATCAAGCAAATGGAACCAAATTTGGCATGTGGGGATTTTGAAGGCAATAAATGTTTCTCTGCTGGTTCGTTACCGCTCCTCTCTCTGGTAGGGGGAGGGGGCTCCCATACTAATGAAACACACATTTCTGCATAACTCGAGAACTCTTCAAGCAAATGGAACCAAATTTGGAAGGTGGGGGGTTTTGAAGACAATTATTGTACAATGGTTTGAGACCCCTCCCTCTTCTGGAAGGGCGGGCTCCCATACAAATGAAACACAAATCTCTACCATACATGAGAATTATCCAGGTTACTAAAACACAAAACGTGTATGTCTCGGGTGAGAAGCATGTTCTGATAGAAGTTTGAACCTCTGCTTAGTCAAGAAAAAAACTCATACCGGACACAACCATGAACGTGCCAGTTCTATTAAATTTTAATTCATTTAGTTGCAAGCGTAGCAGCGCTCGCACCGGGTTAAGCTAATAATTATAAAATTAACACGGCTGTGCGTTGGCTATTCTTGAAGAGCAAATAAATTAACAATCGGCTTCATGAATGACTTTCAGTTAAGCCTTGAAAACGAACTAATTTTAAAAGGGAGCAACTTTCTGCCTAGCGGCAACCAATCGAATGGGAAACAATCCGAACAGCCATATGAGAAACGTTCGAGCAAACAAGAAGACGACAGTTTTATGAACTTTTTCATCTTTGTATGAAGACGAGTGATGGACCGATAGTTTTTCAAGCATTACTCAAAAACAAAAAAAATCAATCGCTAAAATTTCACCAATTAAAGTTTATAAATTAATCAACAAGAACATATTTTTTTAAAAAATTTCCATAATTTACAAAATAGTTTTCAGGCTTTTCCAAACAATTTTCCTACAATGTGGAAAATTTCGTGTAAAATATTTTTAATATTATATTTTTTTCCAAATTTTTGAGAAAATTTCATTATAGTTTGGAAAAAAAATTGTTCTACAATTAATCGTTCTTGAGTTATGAATTTTTGAAGTCAGTGATGTTTGGGAAAATCGTAAAACTTCAATCAGCGTTTTCCAGGAAAACTGGCAACGTTGCATTTTTATAAATTGTGTGTTCTTACACTGACGGACAATACAATAAGACCAAAGCTTGATTTTCATACAAAATGGTCATGTTAGGGCTTGAGCTTTTCATACGAAATGGTCATGTTAGCAATTGAGCTGAAATTTTGGCTGTGGTCCAGAAGTAGCCTAAATTCTCATCTGCGTTAAATCCACCATTTTTCATTCATCACTTTAAAAGTTACAGACTCCGCATACGACAAAACAATAAGACCACTTTTTGATTTGCATAAAGGATGTTCGAATTTTGATTATTGATGCACGGGTCATTTTAATATCAGTATACTATAGATTGTAATTCACACTCATCAACATGGCCTAAACTATGGATATCAAAAGGAGGTCTTATTGTTTTGTCGTAGGTGGTGTCTGTAGTTTGTGAAGTGGTGAATGAAAAGTTATGAATTTATTATAAATGAAAATTCAGGTTATTTCTAGGCTATTGCAAAAATGTCAGTTCAATTGCTTCACGGGAAAGTGAAAGACAAGCCTCCAAACATGACCATTTTGTATGAAAATCGGGCTTTGGTCTTATTGTATTGTCCGTCACTGTATATCCATAAACCCTACGCGTGGACAAAGTTTCGTAACAATCTGAGACCTTTCGGCCCTATCTGTACGATAATAAAAAATATCCCCATGTCCCATTATCTATACTGTTCCGACAATGAGAATAAACCCTTTTAGTTTTTGGAAGTTTGTCAATACCAAACGAAAAGTGCAACGTTTCCGACGACCGTTTGTTTGAACGACATAACTGCAGCGTCTGCAACAGAATCTAGTCAGTTGTTTGCTGACCATTTAGCATCCGTAATTGCAACGAACTCCGCTTCAATATTGAAAATCGAAGAAACCACACGTGACATTCCCGTTGATTTAGTTGAGCGTGGAGTTTTTGATGTAAATCCAGAAATGGTCCCAATGGCAGCAAAAAGGTTGAAACGCTCGTTTGTTCCAGGCCTTGATGGTTTGCCTGCAGTTGTAATCTGTCGAATTGCCGTTTTAACACAACCCTTGGGTCATATTTTCAATCGTTCACTCCAGCTAGCAATGTTTCCTCGCTTCTGGAAGCAATCGTTTATAACAACTGTTTTTAAACGAGGGGATCGCCACGATGTCATAAACTATCGAGGTATAACGAGTTTCTCATCAGTCTCAAACTTGTTTGAGATAATAGTTTGTGGGATTGATATTGATGCTACAAAAAGCTACACATCTATCCGATCAACACGGATTTTTTCCTGGACGATCGGTTACCACTAACTTGTTTAGTTTTACGTCGAAGTGCATTACGAGTTTGGCGGATAAGGCGCAAGTTGGTGTAGTTTACACGGACCTGCGTTCGATAAAATTGACAATGAAATATTGCTGCACAAGTTGTCATGCCTTAGAGTTTCTACGATATTGTTATTTTGGTTAGAATCCTACCTTACGAATCATGAACTGCGGTTGAGGCTAGACAGTTGTCAGATAAATGTCAGGTAATCACTTTTCACCGTATGGAAAATCCAATTCTGTCTGATATATTGATGGCAATACTCTTAGTAAAATTACCAGTATGATTGATCTGGGTGTTCAACTAGATTAAAAAATTTCGAACTACGCCGTTTCTGCGATAATATCAAAAGCAACTTGACAGTTGGGCTTTAAAGCCCGATTCAAAGTAAATTTGAACGCATTCAAGTGATCATAACTCAAGAATTAAACAACATACACGGTTGATCAAAACGTCAAACCGTTTCAAACGAACTGTCGCGACTTACTTGTGATCGATGCCATCATGATCTGCACAGTCGCTGGTGACACTGTACCGGCGAACTTATTCCACTTTAAACGCATTTGTTTTGCATTTGTCACTTCTTTACCGCATCCTCAAAGTTTTCGCTTGACAATTGCCCAATATTTTTCGATCGGTCTGAACTAAAGGCAATTCGGAGGATTGATCTCTTTGGTGACGAAATTAACATTGTTTGCAGCATGCCATTCAAGTACCTCCTTAGATTAGTGGCAGCTGGCTAGATCTGGCCAAATCATAACGTTGGTCTTGTGCTGCCGAATGAAGGGTAAAATCCACTTTTTCAGACACTCTTTAATGTAAACCTTCAAAATCATTGTATGAGATGTGATGAAAATAAATAGTATTAAGGCCACAACTGTAGATTACTGCCAAATCATAAGTTTCCGAGCAAAATTATCAGCAAAAACAAATGTATACCTGGAAGGGACATCCCCACGACCAGTTTCCAGGTAAAATTTTCATCCGGGGATTTGATTATAATCCATTTTGACATATGTTTCGTCATCCATTAAAATACAGCCATCAAATTTCGTCAAAACTGGTTCGTATAGTAATCGTGCTCGCTTTTTGGTCATTTAATTTTGTTTCAGGGTGGGGTTTGGGGTGTTCACGGTCAAAAATAGACTTTTATCCTTCTTTGGAAAGGTGTTGCGCAGGGTGGAAATGTTGGAATCGTTTTTTTTTGCAAAATCGGGTGGGGAACCCGGGGTTTCTTTTTCTGCCTCCCCTCCTTTTTTCTCTCCTTTTTTTTTGTTGGGGGTCTTTTTTTGGTGGGAGGGGCGTTGTCCTTCTCAGTGTAAGTTGTTTGTTTGTTGTATAAAAGACACACCGTGTGGGTGTGTATATTTTACGTTTGTTGTGTGTGGGGAGACAACGAAGGATTCTGTGGGTGTGTGTGTATAATTTTTTTTTTTTTCTCTAATTCCTTGTTCGTTTGTGGGGGTGGGTTGATTAACGAGAAAAAACTACATAATTTTTTTGTAAAAAAAAAAAAAAAAAAACGGTGGGGGTTGTCCCCCACGGGGGGGGGGTACAGGGTGCGGCAGAAAATAATGCGAAAATGTTCAATCTTGAGTATTGGGTTAATTCGTGTAGCTAGTGACTGATTTCTGTCGAAAGTGTATTTGTTTATGTTTACTTTCAAGTGCTGCATCCAAACATTCTATTTGTTTTATTGCCAATTCGTCAAAATGTTCGCGAAAGAAGTGATCACCAGTTTGTTGCTTGCCCAGAAGAAGCCGAAAGAGAATGCCAAGGTGTTAGGGTGCCATTTGGCAACAGTTTACCACATAAAAAAGTCCCTACAGGATGGTCCTAAGCAGAGAAAGCCGGAAAGCGGACGTCCGCGGTTTGCACGCACGCCGAACGTGATCAAATCGGTCCGTGCAAGAATTGCTCGCAACCCGGTGCGTTCCATAAGAAAACTTGCAAAGGAAGCCAATATTTCGGAGAAATCCATGCAGAGAATCATCAAAGAAGACCTGCATGCATCTTCCAGAGCCAGAGTGACTTGATTACGGACCGGGTCAAGAAGCTACGAGTGACTCGTTCCAAGAGATTACTTTCCTTGTTGAAGAAGGAAAAAATGATAATCCTGTTCTCCGACGAAAAGCTTTTCAGCATCGATGCTGTGACCAACAGCCGCACGGACCGGTTCATTTCACCGCAGAAAATGGAGAACGTTCCGGAAAAAGTGAAATTCAAATTTCAAACCAAACATCCGGCTGGTGTCATGATGTTTGGCTTGGTGGCGTCCAACGGTTAGAAAATGCCGCCTGTTTTCATTGATGCTGGAGTTCAAATGAATACCAAATTGTATATCGGTATTTTAAAGGACCAAGCGCTTCCCTGAGGGAAGGCCAACTTCTCCGAGGAACAAAACGTTGTCATACAGCAGGATGGAGCGCCGTGTCACACGTCCAATCGAACCCAACAATGGTTGAACGATAACATAAGGTTTTGGCCGAAGGATTTGTGGCCCCCTTGCAGTCCAGATCTTAATCCGTTGGATTATTCGATTTGGGCATATTTTGAAGCACAAGCCTGCAAAACATCACACCCTAGTGTGAAAACCCGGAAGTCAACCATAACACGCACATGGCAGTCAATGTCGGGGGACTACGTCCGAAAGGCATGCTCTGGCTTCCGACGTCGGCTCGAGGATGTTATTAATAAAACTGGAGGACACATTGAATAAATTTGCTTAAAAGGACTTTATAAAGATAACTGCACTCGAAAATAAAGATATTATTGCTTGAATTAGTTGAAAATGGGATTTGAGAGAAATAGAACAAATTTTCGCATTATTTTCTTCCGCACCCTGTAAACCGTGCGTCCAGATTTACTTTGAATCGAGCATTATGTCCAAGGTTGCGGTGGGTTTTTTGGACCCACATTGCTAGAAGTCATTGTTCTGTGATTTTTTTTGTTTTTTTTTTTGGGAAAGGGGGTGGATATATATCTTAATATGTTGGGGGGGGGGGGGGGGGGGGGGGGGGGGGGTGGGTGGTTGGTGGGGGGAGGAGGGTGGGGGCGGGGGGCGGAGAGGGGGCGGGGAGGGGGGAAGGCGAGAAAGGAGAATGCATATTGCTAAACTGTTGAATGGTGCACCCGATGCCCACAAACTTCTTTTTATGTTGATCTTTCGTTTACCGAACCAAACCTCACCAAACTCTACGTTGCTGCAACCACGTTTTCCGAACTGTGTTTGGACACAACGAACCATTTTCAGCATGAAATCGTGCGTTTACTGTAGTCGAAGAGCTATTTGAGTTTAATGAACCATCTGGACGTTTCGCGAAACAGATAATAACGGTGTTGAGCTAGTCTCAAAAGAAACGTGTTTTTTTTAGTTTATTAGTTTATTTTGATTCATTAAGACTATTTATTGTCTTTATTGATGAATTATTTTAAGTGCAAAGTCAAATTCAAAACAGGCTCCGGTGCAAACAATCGAACCATTGGATTATCCGGATGAAGATATGTGTGTCGATGAGTACTCCGATGCGGATATTTTGGCCTTAGTAAATATTGACGAGAGAATTGACGATAACTGTGAAGCCGCAGATTACGAGGATTCACTTGAGCCAGACATTGCAAAAAGTGGTGAAGTTAACCAAGTTGAGTCACTTGAGCGCAATCAACACCATCATGTTGAGTGCCACTATTCAGTGGGTAGAAGAAGCATTGCTTTGGCAAAGAGTTGAATAATTGAGATATATTGTGTTTTTGTTTATATAATTGAGATGCGCATTACTGATGATGATGATGATGATGTGAACTACCATCCAATGTAGCAAGGCAACTGCCTATAGCACTGGACTGTTTTAACTAAACGATTTGATCAAGGTTGTACTGTGGTTAATGTTTCATCATGTTCCTGTATGAAGTTCCAAACACGTATTGTGGGCCCGTAAGCAGATACTCTTACGTGAAACCCTCAGTTACAAAGGTCTAGAGAGAATCTCTTTCTAGAAACAAGTTCACAGAAACCACACCAAAATGGAGCCCTCGCCTAGTAAAATGTCCCACTAAATGGGAAGAAGAGCCCGCCCTATATTCACGAAATGTTTACAACAGGAAGTTGGCAGTCATACTCTTCCTATCCAAATCACTTCAATCGGGTGCTCTGATGGTCCCTCCCCTTATCTCAATATATGGTGTTACATAAATATATGAAAAATTCAGAGCAATAAATATGATTCACTTACCTTGCTTTTGAAACCAATTAACCTTGAAGCTAGAGATTAGAATAAAGGATGGAACGGTCAAAACTTGGTCGACTCAATTATGACGTAGTTTTCTTAATCGAGCATTTGAAAACTTGAACACCCCTCATTTTGTGGGTGTCTGCGTACGGAATGATGACTCTTTTTTTGTTTTTGCTATTTTCTATTCAGTTGTCAAAATGGCGTCGAAGTAAGAAGAGCAGGGTATCAAAATTTTGCACGCGCATAAGCAAAATTAAAATTAATCCCACACCGACTTGGCACAATCACTTAATATTGCCAAATCAACCGTGACGAATGTTATAAAAGTGTTCGGAGAACATCTAACGACTGCCAGGAAGCCAAGATTAGGAGGAAACCCAAAGCAGGAAGCCACAGCAACCGGAAGAATAGTGGCCAGCATTTTCAAACGAAGTCCCAACCTTTCCATCAGAGATATCAGAAACAAATTGGGAAAGTCTCACACAACGGTGCAAAGAGTAAAGAAACGAGCCGGACTGTCAACATATAAGGTTACAGTGACACCAAATCGAGATGATAAGCAAAACACAACAGCCAAAGGAAGACCGCGTAAGTTGTACACCAGTTTGTTAATCAGGTTTGATTTGCGTCGTAATGGACGCTAAAACACACGTCAAGGCTGATTTCAAGCAGCTCCCAGATGAAAAGTTTTACACCGCTACTGGAAAAGGAAAGGTTCAAGATAAGTTTAAGCAGAAAAAAATGTCGAATTTCCCCAGAAAATTCTTGGTTTGGCAGTGATTTGCACCTGTGGGCTAAAAAGAGAAAGTTTCGCGACAACTGGCACTGTCAACTTAAGATATTAATGCAAAGGAATGCTTGCAAATTACGCTTATTGCCTTTCTTGAAGAAACATAGTTGTTCCGTGTTGTTTTGGCCAGACCTCGCTTCTTGCCACTTCGAAAAATGGATCAAGAATGGTATACTTCCAATAGTGTGCAAATAGTACTCAAGGAGAAAAAACCCTCCAAACTCGCCGGAACTGCGCTCAATTGAAAAATATTGGGCAATCGAAGAGAGAAACTTCAAGAGAACTAAAAAAAAACAGTTGGAAGTGAAAAACAGTTCAAGGCAAATTGGCGTTCAGCATCAAATAAGGTGGATATAACAGCGGTACAAAACTTAATGAAAGGTGTGAAACGTAAAGTTCGACAGTTCGCATTTGTAAAATCGGAAGCCTAATCAAATAATTTTCCTGTGTTTTGTAGACGATGAACTTCAAAAAGAAATATAGATTGATAATTTATAAAATAAACTAATCAGTATGCACTTAATCATGTCGGACCAATGTTTGACCGTTCCACCCATGTTATAATGAAATACTGAAATACTAAATAATATACATATAATAATAAAATGCAGCTATTTGCCTCTTCTTTAAAAGAAAATTGATCACCCGGTAACCTAGCAAAAAAGAAAAGAAAATTTAAGCTATCAACAAGGTGAAATAAATTTCATTTGAGTATAAATATTGCCAACAATGAAAACTTAACAAATCTACACACAAAAAAAAAGGAAATTGAATTGTTAGATAATACTTGTTTACTACTGGACTTAAACAGTGTGTCTCAAAATAGGTGTCACCTTTTTTCAGGCTTGGTTTATTTCAGCTGGGTAATTTAAACAGCGGAATTTATTATACCAGTTTTATGTGTATTCTTTTAACAGCTTATCGCAGACGATAAATAAGCGATACCGTTTGTTTATATTTATCAGCTACCATGGAAGCCATACGGGTGCAAGTTTTAAAATTACATTTCTCGAGTAATTCATGTTAAGGGCCTAATATTTATTTGTTAACAATGACTTTAAATGACGATTTCTCTTGAAACTTAAATCACTCTCGTGACGTTTAAAATCATTGTTAACAAATGGCTTTTAGGCCCTAATCATGAATTACTCGAGATTTGCAAAAGCTTAGACCGTGTCAGATATTCAATAGCCTGAAGCAGTTCGGAGTGAGTAAGCGTTTTGTTTTTCATACCTTGAAACGGCTCAAGGAATCTGGAAGTGTCCATATTCAACACAAAGGAGGTGCCAGACGAACTGCCAGAACGAAGAAAAAGATCAAATGTGTGAGGGAGCGAATAAGACGTAGTCCGGCCGTATCTGGCCGTAAATTGAGCAAACAATTTCAAATGTCCCCTGCTTCAATGAACAGGCTCCTCAGACATAATCTGGAATGCAAACCGTACAAGAAACAACGGGTTCACGGGTTGACGGAGCGTCAAAAGCAAGCCAAGGTCCAAAAAAGCAGATATCTTTTGGTTCGGCACGGTGACTGCGAGATGTTATTTTCGGATGAAAAGCTCTTCCTCCTTCAGAACAGTCTTAATCAAAAAAATGACCGTTTGTATGGCAAAAGTCTTGCCAATATTCCAAGAGATAAACTAGCTGTAAAACGCTATCAGAATTTATTGAAAATCATGGTATGGGGCGCCGTTTCGCGAAAAGGAAAACTTTCTGAACCTAACGTAAAAATCAACACTGAATATTACATCGAGCAGGTTTTGAAGAACCATCTGCTTCCTTATGCTTCGACGCTGTATGGGAATACACCATATTGTTTCCAACAGGACTCAGCTCCAGCTCACAAGGCAAAAAAGACACAAGCGTGGGGCGTGGAAAATTTGCCCGATTTCATCACAAGCGAGGAATGGCCTGCATCTTCACCGGATCTCAAACCAATTGACTACTAATTTGGGATTATATACTTCAACATATAGGCCATACGAAAGGGCTTACTTTAGATTGATTCAAGAAACATTTGGGACCAAATTCCTCAGGAAATCGTGCGTGCCAGCTGCGATGGGTTTACAAAGCGTTTGCGCAAAGTTATCAAGAAAAAGGGCGAGAGATTCCAATTGAATTAATGTGGTTTATTTCTATAACATGTATCTCTCAAATGAAAAATAAATGATATGATTTGGTTGATTTGTTTTGCTGTAATCCTATTTTGTTTTAGTGACACCTATTTTGAGACACCCTGTAAGTGAATCTGTATGTCTATGTAATAGGAAAAGAATGATTACTAACAAATTTAGTTATTGAATTATTATATTTTTTTGATGCAGATGGTAAAAGCTTTTTTGAATCAAATTGTTCGCATATGATCATTTCTTTAGAAAAACGAAAAAACCATCCCATCCTCTCAAACACATAGTGTGGGCTAGGTTGGCAAGAACCCACCAAGATGCACAAATACGAAGCTGAAAATGTCATACAAAACACAGTGCAGACTTTACAAAATGATACCAACAATTACATTTTAAGCTACATATCAGCAGACTGTGATCCTGCTGCAAATGTAGACGGACCCACTTATCCATTATAAACCTGAAAATTTTGGCAATGTATCACAGCCACGAGCAAAAAAAAATTTAAAATTACTTTACCACATTTGGAAATTCCGGCATGATCCGAAATCACATGTCGTAAAAAGAATAGTTATATATAAAATTTCGATGTGCTGATCCGTTTCCTTGCATTGCAATTGTCATTTGTAGTGAATCTCATAGGAACCACAGTGATTCCAATTTATGAAATGAATCATTTGAATCCCATTTACAAAACATATAGTAATTAAAATTATCCAAAAAAAAAAGAGTAGATAGAAACAGGGGAAAAACTAACTGATGTGATATTACCACAATGGAACTGACTCTTAGCTTCGGGTCTTGAAAAAGAATCCCTACCGAGCCCTTGCGGCACGTCAAGCCAGCCAGTACAGCACAAGAGATATGATTGAGATACATATAACTGTATGTAAATTATGATTGAGCTTGTTAAATGCTTATAAAATCATATAATTAAATAAATTATCGTAATAATTTTGACTGAACATATCAATCATAAGCAAGGATTCCAGTTTTTGCACGGTTCCAGTTTTGGTAACTGAAATTTAAATGTTGTTGCCAAAACGGAAACGTACTGTACAATCAAAGTAAGCCAAAAAAAAAGAATAGTTATGATTGAAGTTGTTTGACCTATTTAAATTGGTTCAGGATTTTTCAATCTTCAATCAGCAACTTTGAACGCAAAAGTAGAGCTCGGAGTGAAAAGTTGTCGTAAAGCAGAGGCATGTTAAAGCCATAATGTTAAGAAAAAAATAGCCATGGCTATTACCAGCTAAGTTGATCCGCACCTCAGAACTGATTCCTAAACACCAGACGCCACGGCAAATCATGGGTAGGTAGCGGAGTGTGCAAGCAAATGCTTGACGGCTTGGTGTCACATCATGTGGAGATAAATCCTACTTATATCGAATTTCCACCCGGGGAGCGGTTTTTCGAGCGAACTCTGGCGAGCGTTCGTGGAATGTTGAGTCGCTACGATTGTGTAGTTGGTGGTCAGTCACACGGTAGGTCGAGCGGAATAAACGTTCTGGAGATCACACTACCCTTGCAAAGTATTTAAAGGTATTTTTTATGGCATATACTCCATTGGTTCGACCCATGGTTCTATATTAGGGTGTTTCAAATTATCATTTCAACAACATCCAACTCAATCCATTCCAAATCAGGTCCTGACGCTTCTTACCGCAATGCTCAATGTCAGCTACACTGACCCTTTGAAATTTCTAAAAGAAATCCTGTGGGGAAACCAATCCTTTTATTCTCACTCTCCTAACTCCTTGACGTAATGACGTATGGGAATGTTTGCTATCTGTGCTTACGAGAAATCTTTTCATCAACAAAACTACCAGCGACAAGTTTTCGAAAAAACGTCAAGTTGATAAATTATTAACTGATTCGGCAATAACTTTCAGATATAAATCATCACAGCTTTCAAGGCAACACTCTCTGCCTGCTGAATGTCATAGTAGTTTTGCTTTTTGGCTGCATTCCCCACAACAATCTCACCAATGTTGCCTGTTACGCAATGAAAAAGAGCATTATCCGGGGATTTTTTTATTTTTTTTTGTGAAGATGTGGTGTCGAAAAATAATTACGTCAAAGAGGGGGGGGGAAAAAATTTTTTATACATATTTAGCAAACTTTTTTGTTTGCCATATAAATATATGGGGGGGGGAAAAAAAAAAGTGAGCATGAGCATGAGCATGATTGATCGCCCAAGGATGCTACGACCTAATTGCCAGATCAGCTGTATTTACACAAAGAACCAACAGATGATGTTTGGGACTAACATGCATCCTCAATGTGTAAAAACTGGTAAACCATTATGAAGCAATACCGGCGCCGGCTGTGCCCGAATGCTGATCAAGTAGGGAATGGGAAGGAACGTTTTGATGTGATACTCGCTTTTAAGGAAGCCGAGAAATCCTCTGCACTTCCTCGAGATATCACTGGGATGTTGGATAGTTGGGGTAAGGTGAGTAGAAGGGTTCGTTTTGGTTAACGATACGCTGAAAGTATGTAACTAGCACTATCCGCCAATAGCATAGGACTGCTCCAATAAGCAACAGAACATCGAACGCTCATTGCACCGCACACTGAATCAACCTAAACAAAAAAAATGTATGTAAAACATGTATGTATTCAATTAATAATATCTATGAATATATATGATGTATATAAGAATATTGAAATATGTAAAACAAAAATACATAAACCTGTTTGTCAGTTGAAATTCCACATCCTCAAAATTTATTATAATATCAAATAATATACAATGATATGATGAAAATAATACGAAGTTATAATGAAATACTAAATAATATACATTTTTTATAAATAAAACATGTATGAACAAAATACATCTGACATCCACTGGTTTGTTACTGAAAGGAAAAAAATAGGTATGTTTTAATATTCAAAAAGTCTTGTAAAAGCTGAAAAACGGAATAGATTATAGCAATTATCATAGATGAAATTTCATTTAAATGATGTAAGATGTTTTTTTTTTATCTTTCTAAAAAGCAACAGATTATTTAAAAAAAAAAACTTTTAAAAAGTTTTCTTTATACTCTTCTAGTTACATTCTATGGAGAGCAATATAAGTGACCCCCTGTAAACAAACCGAACTTATTGTTTGCACACCGTCCAAAGTGAAAATTGTTGATTAGGGAAAACTAATAAATGTAAGCATACTTACGGGGTGGGGGGGGGATAAATTTTTTTTTTTTTTTTGCAGGGGGGGGGGGGAAAAATGGTAGCAAAGAGCAAAAGTGCGCGGGGCGGGCGGTGGGGTTAGGGTATGGCAGGGGGGGCGGGGCTTGTGCGACCGGAAGAAAATTTTTTTTTGGGGATGGAGGAGGTTTGGAGGTGAGAAAAAAAAAATAAAAAGAAGAAATATAGTGTGCGGGGGAGTATCCATGACCTAACCAAAAAACAAATCTTTTTTTTTTAATATAAGGTTATTTGCAATATCAAAATACAAAACTTTCTTGAATATACTATACCTGAATTATTTCTGTGAGATGAGTTATTGAAGTTATGTTACTATAATTAAACCGATTATGATTTCAATTATTATTAAACATTCATATTTTCAATGCTGTTTTTTTTTTTATTTCAACCGCTTCTTTTGCTAGCAGCTGCTTATCATCTCTAGACAATGGTTTCTCATGCTGTTTAGGCCAACGACGAATACTTGTAATCAATGGATCTGATGATATGAAATTAACGTGACTCGCCAGATGCTTCGTCGTAAGTTTAGTCATTTTTTTAAAGACCTGTCTAATTCGCATCGATAGTGTAATTTTTAGTTTGTTTTATGTCATGACCATTAATGTACCGTTCTAGTTTAGCTTTAAGAAACATCATTGGGATTTGTACATAATCTGTTGATGAATAGAAATATTAGATGCCAGTTCAGACGATCGCGATTCGTAGGTTTCTTGAAGGCTTGCGGGTATTAAAATAAAGTTTAATTTTTTTTTTCGTTGGTATCAGTATAAAATTTATATATCCTCCAATCCTCTTGCCTCTTGAATTTCTTCAGATAGCTGACCAATTTGAACAAGGAAATGATTAATCACGGTCGATCCATGTTTGAATACTTTATAAACGATATTCTGTATACCAAGGGTTTAAACTGACCAGCAAACGCTCATTTTCTGGCAATAATAAAAAAAAGAATTTAAATGGACGCGTATAATTTCCAACCAATTGTTAGTCAAAGCAAGTGTTAACAAAGAAATTGTTTGCAATGTTTCATACAACAGACCAGATTCAGTCGACATCAGGCCTAAATATATATCAAATATTCCATGAGCTAAGGCCAAATGTAGCATTCTTCATAGCAAATGTGCATTAGATATCGCAGAAAACTACACGTTTCTTTCAAACTGTTCAGGCTAACAAAAAAAACGTGCATGCTATGTTGCCATCGCTGAATGTACCAGCTCTTGAAGTTGAATTTTTATCTCACTTTTAGGGGGATTGATCACAAAAGTCATGCCGTCAAAATACGACACTTGTCATATCCATCAACTTTGCCAAAGACGCCGTCGCTCTAGCTCCACTGTTTAAGGAGCTATCAGTTTAAAGCGTTAAAATCGACATTTTGACCACTGTGCAGTGTACGGGAACGAATATATTTTGAAAATGTATTTTGGTCACTTTGCTGTAAAATAAATTATACAGGGTGTTCGGTTCCTTAATGCAAATATGTTCATATGCTGTATCATAAATCACACTAAATCATTCCGGACTCACGAAATGTTCCCGCACAAACATCTGATAGGAATTTTGCTGACACCAGATGAGAGAAACTAATCATGTAGTTTGTTCTCAATCATATTTATGGTTTACCCAATCATAAACTATGGCCATTTTCACCAAACATTCAGGTTATTTCAACTTAAGATCACAGTTTGAATCAGCAAAACAGAACTGTGTCTAGCAATTTAATTTTTGGTTAAAACAAACATTTTTAAAATTGAAAATAAGCAGACTTGTAGCTCCAATCAACTAATTAAATTAAATTTAAAACAATGTTATTATCTGAGTGAAAATCACTTGAAAAAGCGGTTTGCTTCAACGGCAATCACTAGTTTGAAGCAAACAAATATCAACTTCAACTCAAATAGAGCCAGAGTAAATGTTTGAGCAAATATGAATTGAGTTAATAACCATCCGAGTTAATAACCAGTCTGACTATGACTAAAACCGGCATGTGACCCCCAAATAATGCGAAAATCAAAAACAAGTGCTGCCGATGAAATAAAGTGCCCACATGTGCATTGTAGACATGGCCAAATATCATCATCGAAGTCCCAATATCGCATATTAAAAAAAAAAAAACTACATCAGTTATCAATGTTTAACAAAACCAAAATAACGTAGAAACCTGCATAAAAATAAAATTAATAATAAAAGTGACATGCTACTTCACAAATACTCCGTCTTAGACTACCCCCAGCTCTCGGTTTTCAATAGCTCAATTTTTTCCGGAAAATTCGGTGACTGTGATGTGAGAACAACATATAGAAACAGAGAATATCCGAAAAACACAACACCATATGAAGCCTCACCCGAAAAACATAAATAAATACATATGCGATATGGACAAAAGTGACTCACCGCTCGCCAGATTCGCTTCGTCGGGGGCGATTTGATCAGCCAGCCTTCATGATAGACCTCTTTATTCGTCGTCATCTGGTTGCTGCCGTTTCTGTTTACACTTCCTCTCCCGGTCCCGGTTTCAATTCCGATCCCGATCAAACCCACCAACGACTTTCTCGTTCTCGTTTTGCGTGTGATTCTAACGATTTACCAACGCAAACAACAGTCAAACGACGATGATGACGATGATGATGATGGAGAAGAGAACAAAATCTTCCGGTAGATTACTCCCCTCCTTCACTTGTTGCTCTGCTCTGCCGGGTGGACCCCACACCCTAAATATGCTGGAACAGCAACTCACAGCTGCAGACACAGGTCGAACTTTGTTGCTGGAACAGAGTTTATTTGCCTTCTTAATTGGATTTTTTCTGCCTCACTGGAGTTTTCCACCGGCTACTTGCTGCTATTTGAACAGAACACCAATTCAACAAAGCAAGCCGATTGGCAATTTTCCTTCTTCAATCAACTTGGCTACTATGATACTGCCTTTTTCTGCTCTACGGACAGGCGAGGAGCGATTTGCATTCAACTTCTTCTTGTTTCCTGGCGTTTGCTTTCGACACAACTGCACCCTTTTCTCCTCAATTTTAGAATTTTCTTCGCCTCATATCACAAAATTTTGACTTCTTAAAAAAAATTAGAACCGCACGATAAGGCACTGCAATTTTAGGGTATACTTGACTTCCGCCTCGCACTCACCAGCACTTGTCGCTCCCTCAATCCAAGCAACCCGAGCTGCTTTTTTTTTCTTCTGTCGATATGCTACTGAACTCGGATGGGAACTTGTTTTTTTTTTATCTTTGTAAAACAAGAAACACCCCGGAGCAAAAACACGACAACACAGATTTCAAACAACACTTTAACATTTCAACACTTTTCAGCACAAATTTTTCAATGAGAAAACATACAAAGAACAGATTTTTGGTGAAACAGGGATCCGCGGCGGCCACGGCAAGCCAACCAGCGGAAAGTAGAACTGGAACAAACTGAATCCGAAGATGGCGATGAGATTTCTGTCTGCTGCTGACTTTTTTCTTGTTCCCTGCTTGCGCTGGAGTAACGACGATTCTTGAGGGTGGGGGAAGAAGCGAGTGATGGGCGGCAAGGTTGCCAGTTTGATCCAAAATACTTTTCATTTTATTTCTTTTGAAAGGGATCTAAAGTTGACATATCTCGAGTAACTCCTGATAAAGGCTTAAGGTCGGTATCGTGTTCCAAAGAAATTCCTTTTTCTATCCGAAATCCATTGGTCGGTATCGTGTTCGAAAGAAATTTCTTTTTCTATCCCAAATTCATGTTAAATTCCGTTTACTGAAACGGGAACGTAAAGAATCGAAAAGAAATTTCTGCAGCAGTATCCACCTGAAAAGAACGAAACATAAAATTGGAATTTGTAAGGTTTCCACGCAAACTAATGGGAGCTGTCACTTTCACTTTCGTAAAAATCTTCCGCTCGATTATTCCGTGAGTGAAGGTGACATTTCGTTCCATGCAGAGCAATTGACAAAATTCCGCTTGGTAATATAGAACAAAATTCCGTAACCTCTCTACTTTTTAAGACGTTTGCATTTTTAAAAAATGGACAAAATTTGCCAATTTTTCATGGGTTTATCTTCACCGGCCGGGAGGTCGGTTCTACCGGTCAAACCTGCGGGTGCGACACATCTAAATCCAGATTCGAGATGATCGAAAAATCTCACGCTAGCAAATCAATCTTTGAAAAATCTTGTTTCAACTTGTGAATCTTAATCCATCTACTTGCATCGTGCTGCATCTTTTTGCAGTAAATCTTTAAAATCTTCATCAAAATCTTTAAAATCTTCTTTCTATCTACTAAGCATGCGCACATCGCACAAAAGCATAAAAAAAAATTTCTGCATCTGAGATAGAGTCGCACACCCTGGGTCAAACAGTGAAAAAGTACCTGGAGAACATGAACAAACATGTCAGGAAGCGGAAGTCACATCCACTGGTTTCGGAGCTGCATGCAATGACGCAGCGGCAGCGGCTGAATAAGATGGTCAACTCGATTTTCCTGGCGAATCGCGACGTGGCGGTGGTGATGAATGACGACACCCTGGATGGCAATGATTGGCCGTCCGTAACTCCGGACTGGCCGTGAATGGGGAAATTTATAGTACGAAATGCCTGCCGGAAGTTGCGTCGTTCATCAAGAAATACTATAAGGGCGAAGACGCGGTGTTCTGGCCGGATCTGGCATCGGCCCACTACTCGAAGCGATCATAGGAGGAGATGGAGCGGCTGAATATTAATGGAAATGAAACACGTCTGGTGCGTAGCGAATGATAGATAGAACTGAGGGTTTATTATAGACTAATGATTAACATAGAGTTCATGGCTTACTATGCCAACATCCCCCCTTAAACATGAATTCGAGCAACTCCCAAGGCTTCAATGGCTTCCTGAAACTTTCGTCCGGTAATTGGCTTTGTCAGAACATCCGCCTTCTGTTGCTTTGATTCCATGTATTGCAGCACAATAGTTTTCAGCTCGACCTGTTTCCCTCACGAAATGGTGTCGCAAGTCGATGTGCTTGCTGCGGGGTGAATATCCTATTTCTTTTTCTGCCAAGCAAATTGCACTTCGATTGTCGCAGCTTATTTGAACTGGCAGTTGTACTCCAAACAGTCCGTTTTGGAATCCTCGCCACCACAACGCTTCTTGTGTTGCGGCAGACATTGCCATATATTCCGCTTCGGTCCGCTTCGGTCGTAGAGAGCGCAACTGTTGGTTGCTTCCGACAGCTCCATGACACCAATCAAGTGAACTGGAATACATAACCGGTGAAGTGGCGAACCAGCCCAGGAGGCTGAAAGCCACTATAATAAAGAATTAATTAAAAAAAAATAACCGGTGATTGAGCGTCTTGATTCGGGGTCATTAGCCCAATCCGCATCGGTGAACCCTTTGAATGATCCGTCTTCTTGCTTCACGTAAACGAGTTTCATCAGCTTTGTCCCTTTCAGGTAACGCAAGATTCTCTTGGCCGCCGTCCAGTGTGCTTCTCCTGGATTACTGCTGAAGCTGCTCACGGAATTAATAGCGTATGCGATATCAGGCCGGGTGCACTGTGCCAAGAACTGTAGACCACCTATTAACTCACGAAACGGCACCGATGTCATCCGCTGCTTCTCGCATTCATCCTTCGGGCTCATTTCCTTCGACAAACGTTGATTTCCATCGACAGGCGTCGCATCCGGATTGCATTCGATCATGTTGAAACGCCGAAGTAGCTCATCGATATATCGCTGTTGGTCCAACATAACTGCATCTTCAGCACGGGTGATCCGCATGCCCAGAACTTGTTCCGCTTTTCCAAGATCTTTCATGTGGAACTTCGACATTAACTGCTCTTTTACGTATTCCACCCATCTCGGCGATTGGAGAACACTCTGATGACTCTGTCACCGTTGACTTTATAGTACACGCAACAATCAATATGCAACTAGGGATTTGAAATTGGTTCACTGTTGTAGAACCCCTTGGTCCGAAGTACACCTTGAAGCCAGCACCTAACTATACATATTTGCGCCTTTGTTTTGATTTGCTGTGGTGTTTTGACAGAATATTTGAGAGTGTGTTCGTGTGAGTTCATTATTAGGGGCGTATTATTAAGCTTGGGACCGATGTGCTAGAACTGGCTGAGCCAAGAAAAAAATCGTATTTGTTCGGGACCTACTGGTCTTAGAGTTAGTCTATGGTACACGCATGGATCAAAACTAGAACGCTTCAGGCCGATCTGCTTCAATTCCGCATCAAGCTTCCCGTTCCACACCCGACTAGCTTGCTTCAGGCCGTACAGCGCCTTTCGCAAACGGCACACCATTTTTGGGTCCTTCTTGTCCACAAATCCTTCGGGCTGTTCCATGAAGATTTCCTCTTCCGTCAAATCGCCCTGAAGGAACGCTGTCGCTGCATCCATCTGGTAAATACGGAGGTCCATTTGTGCAGCTAAGCCCAGCAGATTGCGAATGCTGGCGTACCTGACTACCAGAGAGTACGTCTCATTGTAATCGACACCTTTCACCTGGGAGAAGCCTTTGATTACGAGTCGAGCTTTATAGCGCTGTACCGATCCGTCGGCATTGGTCTTCAGCTTGTAGACCCACTTGCATTTCAGCGCCTTTCGTCCTTGTGGAAGCTTGGTTAGCTCCCAGGTATCGTTGCTCTTCAGCGACTCAAACTCTTCTACCATCGCTTTCTGCCACAACTGCTGGTCGCGATTGCCTTTGCAAATGACTGGGGCTCGTCGATTTCCTGTGGACATGCAACACTTTAAGGAAGAATACTGCACGTCATATCATAATCGGTATACTTGCCTGAAAGCATGCGCTCTCTCGCGCTGCGCCTGACCACATTTTGTGGGTCCTCTTGTTGCGGAGAGAGCGTTAAAGAAGACACCGTAACAACAGTGTCGTTTGCGCTGCCATAATCCGTTTCACCAATGCTACTGTCGAGGTCCGATTAATTGTCGGTTTCGTCATCATTGCCGGACGGCGTAGCGGACGGATTGTCCACCACGACTGGATCACTGCACTCCAACTGCATCCATTTGTTGTCGACCATCTCGATTGGTTCGCCCCGAACCGTTGTATCTGCTATTTCGCATAGAAAGACGACATCTCGACTGACGCGGAACGTAGACACGGAAACCCTTCGATTGAACTGCGTACGCGACGAAGATTTCTGGCTCGGATTTGCTTACATGCCTACGTATGTTTTCGTCCGCCGTGTTCCGGTTAACTGCTGGAAGGCCGCTCGCAAGGGCGTAGATTTTTTTTGCAAGTAAGCTTAAATAATTACCTTCCATGGGAAATTTATCAAAAGCAATTATCTGTCTTAGCTTTTTTCTTATCACTTCTTATCACGTTTTTTAATGCAAACGTTAATCGAGTAGAATATTTTTCCGAAAGTTAAAGTGACAGCTCCCATTAGTTTGCGTGGAAACCTTACAAATTCCAATATTATTTTTCTTTCTTTTCAGGTGGATACTGCTGCAGAAATTTCTTTTGAATTATTTACTTTTCCGTTTCAAGGTCGGTAGCAAGTTCGAAAGAAATTTCTTTTTCTATCCCAAACCCATGTTAAATTCCGTTTACTGAAACGGAAAAGTAAAGAATCGAAAAGAAATTTCTGCAGCAGTATCCACCTGAAAAGAAGGAAAAATTAAATTGGAATATATAAGGCTTCCACGCAAACTAATGGGAGCTGTCACTTTTACTTTCAAAAAAAAATTCCGCTCGATTATTCCGTAAGTGAAGGTGACATTCCGTTCCATGTAGATCAATTGTCAAAATTCCGCTTGGTATGGAAGAAAATTCCGTAGCCTCTTTACTTTTTAAGTCGATACTGGCCTTCACTAAAGGAAATTTAACATGGGCTTAGGATATAAAAAGAAATGTCTTTCGAACACGATACCGACCTTCTCGAGAAAAAAATACCGCTCGATTATTCCGTAAGCGAAGGTGACATTTCATTCCGTGTAGATCAATAGACCTTTCTTGTGAATTTTTTTTATTGGCTTATCAGATATCCTTAAATTTGTAGACTTTGCTTTTCTATGGGAGCTATGTTTTTTGAAGCCTGTACACACAAAAAATAAATCTTGTTTTATCAAAAGTTTTGCGCTTTACTTCTGAAAAGTGTTTATTTTTCATTAAATTGAAAGTAAAATTATCTACTATGAAAGTTCTTCGTTTGATTTGAAAGTGTTATGTTTCGGTTCAGTGTGTAAATTTAAAAGTGATTTCTTTTACCATAAAAATTGTAGAACTGTCAAATTCATCAACACAAAACAGTTGACTTTCTTCCAATTACAAAACTCTCGCCGGCAGTGAATCGGATGCGAACTAAGAATCCTTCCGAGCAAACCCCGTCGACGGCCGGTCCATCGTCCAACGATTCCCTCTCGAAGTCCGATTCCTAGGCGACGCCAGGTATGCACGAGGCAACCGCCATGACAACGACGGAGGACACCGGGTCCGACACTCTTCCGGCCGAAACAGAAGTGAAGACGCCTTCGATGTGTGAACTGGAAATCATCGGCATCAGTGACTACTTTCATGTCTGGTTTTTTCATGCAAATTACAAATTACTTGCAAATACCAGTAACAAGAAATATTTGTTTGCAAAACGAAAAAATAATGTTTCATTAATTATATCCGACTTTTATTTAAAATCAAATGATTTTCAAACAATTTGTATTAAACTATTAAAATTTGTAATGATTCATCTGAAAAAAAAAATATGTTAAAACTATTTTCTATTTCAATTGATATAGAAAATAGTTTTAACATATTTCAACATTTCTGGTTGAAAGGTCATTTTGAAATAAAAATAATTTGCTTTTATTTTCAACGATACCTCGGTTTCGATTTGACAGTTCTACAATTCGTTTCGAAAGTTTAAACTTTTAAATGTACCAAGCAGGAAAATTTTGATTTGACCGTTTGAACGTTTTTGTTGGAAAAGCTAACCGCTTTCTACGAAAAAGAACCAACGCAACTTTTCAATTTTAGCAATCGATTTTTTAATTCTAACAATCATTATTCTTTGTGTGTAACTATTGAAAAAAGGCCAGTATGGACTTAAAAAGTAAAGTGGTTACGGAATTTTGTTCAATATTACCAAGCGGAATTTTGACAATTGATCTGCATGGAACGAAATGTCACCTTCACATATGGAATAATTGAGCGGGATATTTTTCCGAAAGTAAAAGTGACAGCTCCCATTAGTTTGCGTGGAAACCTTACAAATTCTAATTTTATTTTTAGTTCTTCTCAGGTGGATACTGCTGCAGAAATTTCTTTTCGATTCTTTACTTTTCCGTTTCAGTAAACGGAATTTAACATGGGGTTGAGATAGAAAAAGAAATTTCTTTCGAACACGATACCGACCTAAAACAATAAAAAAAAACTGTTGAATAACCATATCACCCCATATGCGTCCACTTGTGAATATTCATTTGACCCTATCTTCCCCAACCTGATGTTTCTGTTCTGTGGTGAGTTTCACGTTAGCTTGTTCGCTCTTCACTTCAAAGAAGAAATCCCATAAGCAGATGTCAGTGCTAGCGTGAAACATGGCGATTGTTTTCTTACTCAGTCACTCCACCGGAAAGTCTCGTAACAAATCAACGTATATAAAGTACAAGGTATTATAGTCGCTGCAATGTTTATGTAGTGGTACGAAAAAGACAAAAGCAAAAAAAGGTTATGAAATGTCTTCAGAAATGCATGAAATTTAAGCAGTTTTGATTCATAAGCCAGCCAAACGCAAGTTTCTTGCATGAATTTCTGCATGTAGGTATTAAGTAACTCTTGTACGTTACTTAAGTATACAAATTGATTGGAGGAATACGTTATTACTGAATATTTTTGAATCAGCACTAATATTTGAGGTGTTCGAAAACGCGATGATGAATGTTTCACAATTTCGAGTATCACACTTATTCAGGCATTGTTTCTGGATAATTTTAAGAAAAAGCTTATTTTTTTAAAATAAAGTTAGAGTAGACCATTTTTATTATTACTATGAAAGCTGCATGCGTACGCAAAAACTTAAGCATTTATTTTTTATGATAATGATTATCGTTAGAACATACCCAACAAACATCGGTGTTGAATAAGAGCTTGTTCAAACAAATTTGGAGAAGCTATTCAGCTATTCTAGAAGAAACAGCTGAATAGCTTCTCCAAATTTGCTTGAACAAGCTCTAATTCAATACCAATGTTTGTTGGGTATAGCTCAATTTCACTTTAAGCCTGGCTAGAATCACTGTTACTGGAAGATCCACAACGATTTAAAATCGAAAATTAGATAAAATGTATGCAACTAGAAGGAACTTCGCGGTTTCTCATTGCAAACATGGATGTTTGTTTGCCATCCGGTTTCACTCACATATGAGTAATATTAACTTAAAAACTTTAAAACCGAACGTACCATAAATTGAGTTTCATTGCCACAACTCAATTTGAGTAATCCCCGTTTTTTATTATTTTGGTATGAAATTGAGAGTCGGGCCCATTGAGCATTACTCGAAAAAAAAGCTTTAAAAGAATTAACGAACAAGAAAATATTTTTTTCAAAATTTTCCATAATACATAAAATGTTTTTTTCCGGCTTATAGCCCAGTATGCAGCTGGCATGTAAAGTCCAGAAGTAATTCTTACCATTTTTACCGAAAGTAATTTTGACAACTGCTCCAGTATGGGTGAAATGTCAATCTTCCTTGCAAAATAATCGAAAGGCATATTATTCCACGAGAAAAAGAGACAGCCCCATTTAGTTTACATGAGCAGACGTTACCGTCTTCAGTTTTCCCTATTTTTCAACTGACAAGGTAAGAAATTTACTAAAAAAGTTCAATTCATTGGACGCAGTGGTTCTTCACCCCAACAACAACAAAAGAAATCTCGACAGTAAAAGCATTTCTTGACCATTACTTATCCTATGCTAATGCACATTACTTTTGAGCTAAATACTGGCCTTATCCAAGAAATTTTCCTCCACTATGGAAAATTTTGCAGGATTTTTTTTATGATAATATTTTCTCAATTATTGAGAAAATTTCATTGAAGTTTAAAAAAAAATTGTTCTACGATGAGGTGTTCTTGATTTATGAATATTTGAATTTAGTGAGGTTCTTGAAAATCTGAAAACTTCAATTTGCGTTTTTCGGACCAAACCTTTACGATAGTAAAACAATCCCCTAATCCTGATATTTATTTAGTTTCGAGTTGAACTTACATTAAAACAAAAATTTATTAAAATGAGTTTTTTTATTTCACCGTTGATTCTTAGTAATGCCCAAGTATGCTCTGTAATATGAAAGTATAATATGTATATTATGTTTTGATAGTAAAGAGTTCATGGATCGATTATAAAATTTGTAAAATCAAACGACAAGGCAAGGCTTGCTTACCATTTTCAACACCAAGAAATTTAACCAAATTGTTTAAAAGCCATCTTGCCAATAAGTCTGGTTCCGATTCATAAGCCAGAAAATGTTTCGAAACTGTTTGGTTTATCTGTAATGTAATATACTATTAAAAATCAACGAATCCCAGTCAAGATAAAACAGCTTAGCTTTTTTTAAGACACGTTTCCACATCTACAGTGGCTGCTTTCTGCTCCATGTCGCGACTGGTTATCAATTTTCGAAAACGAAATAGATTTTAAATTAACTTCCGAAGCGCAAATTGACAAATCCGTTATCCGACCCATTTTATATTATTGAAAAAAATAATATGTAGCTATCTCAAAATTGAGTTTGGCGCAGTTTTCTTGCGTTTTGAATAACAATAAATCAAATTGATAAAATACGACTACTCAGCGTTTGACGTTTTAGATATATTTAGAAAATTGAGTAAAAGTTACTCAACATTGAGTAAGCTCGAATGAGCGTATATGTGAGGATAATATGACAGCTGGAAATATGCTTTACCTTGTTCTCGAGGTACTTTGGTAACAAATAGCGAATTCGTTTTTGATTCATGAATCTACCTAGATCGGGTATCAAAACTGAGTCGGCTTGTCAGTGTCAAGGGTCACCCACAATAGATACGTTTGCGTTCCGTTGACGTAAATTTGACAGAAAACCTATGGGAAAACTGTCAAATTCACGCAAACGCATCCGCAACGTATCAATTGTGGGCCAGCCATCAGTGTGTCATAAAATGAAAACTAATGTCGTTTTCGGTTTTAAAACTGGGTCAGGTCTGACTCTGACTCGCAATTACCGAACGAAAACGGAGCCAGAGTCGAGTCAGTATGATGGTATTAGTGCAAAACATAAACATAAACAAACATAAACATTTTATTTTGACAGTTCATGATTGTGTGTGTTGGTGAACCCAGGTTGGACGCCGAAAAAACTTGAGAGCGAACCTCATCAATGTTGGGTCGGATCCAGGTCCAACCCGATTGAATAAAAAAACATTTTGACAGCTGTTAGGGCGGACCTAGGGCGAACCCAGTTCTGCACTCGCAATAACCGAACACGACATAATAAAAATTAGCAAAACAAGCGTGTTGTTATTTTGAAACACTGAAATTAAACAGCCGCTTGTGTCAAACTGTTAAGAAGACTTTAAACCATCTGATTTTTTTAAAGGATCGGAATGAAAATTGATAGGATCTGATCAAACGACCAGGAAGTCCGACCCCCATATTTTGGTATATTTGGAACAGCAAGATACTGGAGCAATAACTGGAGCTGAAAACAATACAGATAGACGAAAAAAATCGTATTGTGACAGCCCTTTCGAATAATTTAGAATTCTTTTGAAAATCCTTGACAATTTCTAGTATTTCAGTTCACAAACTTTTTTTTTTATGTTAGAAAATATCAACTGACTATGAAATTCCTTTCAGTGTAGATCCCCAGGTCATGTGAAGGGAAGCAAAACAAACTGCTCGTCTACACTGAACCCAAACATCATCCCAAGATTATTTCATAACTGTGTTGATCATAAGCGATTTATGATTAATTTGATACAATTGAACGACATAAATTTATTTCACATTACACCTCAACCGTTGAGCAAAGATTGCAACGGGAGCACAAAAATTGAAGGAGTCAGGAAATATTTTTCCGTGACTCCTTAGAAAGCTAGCGGGTTTCGAACCCTTAATCGTGATGGTACCAGTTATGATAGCGATTGATAGGTTATTACCGAATGATGTAAAATGGAATGTTTGTCATCCTCATTTCAAATGATTTGCGTTATAGGGCTTTTCCAATGTAATACGCATTCCTTTTTGGGATTATGATATTTCAGACAGCGTGCATTCGAATTTGAACTGGTCAGTTCACTTCGCGTATTATTAGTTGATCAACATTAAAAGGATAATCATCTGGTTTCTAGAAAATCGTCCTCCGCCTGCATTTATCATTCGAAAATGCGATTTCCTTGTTTCGATATTAACCGACGGAGGATTCATTCGATAAAAGAAGGATGTTTGGGTTCAGTGTAAGTGGTCCAACCATGAAATCAGCCACGCTAATTACGACGTTTCTGAAGGGACTGATCAGCACGCGAAACGGAGGAATCAAAACAAATTCTCTTGTGTCAAATCGTTCGCGGAGAAAGAAGAGAATAAAACGCAATCACGCTGCTGTTCTTGTGCAACAATCTTGAGAAATCCTTCAGCAAATTATTGTTTTATGTTTTAGACTAATTAAGCGGAAAACTGTATGCAATCAAGTGAATAAAGTGCGAAATAAGCTAGATGAGATGGCATTTATCATCCGTTTCGCCAAAGGCGTGAGGAAACATTGGAAGAAGTCTACCTTCCTAGCTGGTGCCGTGGCTTATGGCGTTTCCTATTCGCATGAGAAATATGAGTGAGTATTTTTGAATGAGAATTCACTACTTTTGTATGAAACGGTTCGTTTTGGGAACGTAATAAGTAACTACAGAAAAGTGAGCGTTTTAGGAAGTTTTGTGTCGGCTTTTCATTTGTTCTGATACAACACTGTTGAGAGGTTTCATTTGCATCCGATAGACCGTTTCTAAAATTTAGATTATTTAATAAGTCGATGTTCAATCTGTCCAATAGATAATGCTTTCAATGATTTCAAACAAAACTATTGAAACATCGGTCTGTAACATTTTCATGAAACAATCATTTCTTTTGGAACAATTTCCCAGAATGGATCATTCCTCTAAAAAGATGATGAAATTATTGATTTTTGTGAACTAAGGAGTTTTATAGCTATTTGCAAATCTTCAGGATAATTGCATGTTTAGATGTTGTGTGACTTCGTCAGTGTAGTTCCAAATTGAGTTTATTTTATAAAGATTATCTCAAAAGTAACTTCTCTTCCTAAATTCTTTCCAATATGATAAAAAACGAATATTCTAAAACCCCACAACCTTCATTGCAGAATCAAACAACTTATGCGCCACTACTGCACCGAAGCGTCCAAATACGGTGATGTTCGGATCGGCACCACCCAAAAGCTCCAAAAGTTACTGGTCGTCCTGAATCCAGCGGCCAATCGGAAATCTTGCGAGGAGGACGTAAGTAATTATTCAATTCCCTTCAATGCGACTGCCAACTGATCCCCTTTCCACTGCTCCACAGTTCCACGACTATTGCGAACCGATCCTGCATCTAGCGGGTTTCGAAGTTGACGTCGTGAAAACCGATTCCGAGGGCCACGCTCGGCGCTATCTGGAGGAACTGGCCGCCCTGCCGGATGCGATCGTTGTTGCCGGTGGCGATGGAACCGTGTCCGAGGTGGTTTCAGGTCTGAAACGCCGAACAGATGGTGCAGAATGTCCGATTGGCGTTCTACCGGTGGGACGGACCAATGGTTTGGCTACGGCGTTGTTCCGAACAAGTGACCAGACTACAACACTCGAAGATGTCCGGGCAATGGCAAATGCGGCCTATGCCATAGTGGCTGGGGAAGAAGGAAAAGATGGATCTGATGAAGATTGAAGTGTTGCCCAATGAGATTGATGAGACGGTTCCGGAGAAGCCAGTTTACGCGTTGGGAAGTCTTCATTGGGGAGCATTTCGGGATATTCTAGCCCTACGGGACAAGTACTGGTACACGGGATCGTTGAGGGATTACACGGCTTTCCTGTTCAATGCATTCGATGGCAAGCACACGTGGAATTGTAAGGCCAAGGTGACTTACACGAAACCCTGCGAGGGATGTAGCAAGTGCTACAAGGATAACCAACAGGAGCAGCAGCCAAAGAAGGAGCCAGCCAGAAGATGGTGGTCGGTGTTTTTGCCCAGAGCAAAGACCACACAAAGCGTTGACTATTCGAAAGTTGTGAACGAGAACTGTTCTGTGCCACATGAACTGGAAGTGGATCCTTCAGAGTTTGTCCTTCAAACGAGAAATTCTCAAATGGGGTCGAAGGACGGTACAGTTTCCAATCTAAGCGTACAAATTGGAACTTCCGCGGATTCAGCGTTTAGTTTCTTGGGAGACAGCTGGTCCAGGATATGGAACCGAAGATACATCGAATGTCCTACGGAAAAGAGCATAGAAGCTAGGACAGTGTATTTAATTCCCCGAAAAGTTGAAAGTCGATGAAAGTGACAGTGAAGCGTACTATTCTATTGACAACGAGGCGTACGAAGTTAGGCCAATTCGAGTAACGCTAGTACCAAGATCGGTGGAAGTTTTCACGTTTTAGATAAGTTACGTTTCCAGTAATAAAAGTTTGAATGTAAGAATACTTTGTTTCTCAACGATGACATTATCCCTTTTAATTATTACGCCGTCCACATGGCTGCAACTTTATTTCCATGCTACTGCTAGCGACAATACGATGGGAATTTTCCATTCCAGAAACTTCATAACCTATCTTTGGATCGTTCTAAACTCCATACTCCGCTCCGGACAGTTTTTCATCGGTCATGTAAGAAATCACCCAAACGCAACTTTCCTGATTGAGCCAGATGATGGAGATCAGGAAAGCGTTCAGTAATTCCACGAAGATACCGGCGATGACATCAAGAATGTGGTGTCTGTACAAAAGCAATCTGGAGAGACACATAGAAACGCACCACGCCAGCGCATTGAAGCCCACAGGACAAATGTGACCGGGTCCAACCAAGTCAGGAAGGTTACAATGTAGACAGCTCTGGATACGTGTCCTGACGGGAAGCTGAATTTGTCTGGCCCAAAGCAGAAGGGATCATCGTTGACGGCCGGACGACGACGACGAGTTGCTGCTTTGATGACCGCCACAATTACAATATCCGTAAGGAGACCTATAAACAGGTTCACCTGCATTTGATACCATTCCGGCTTATCAATCATCCAGCAGAAGGCAAGCCATCCCGCCAGCCAAGCTATGCCATGGCATGAATACTGAAACGATGTGCAGATTCCATAATCTTATCAATTCAAACAAAAAGCCAATCAGTTAATCTCGTACCTCCAAAATCTTACAATGCGTCTTCATGATCTAAAATTGGTCCGTTTCAAAAATTTAGATCATCTCATTTTAGATCAAAAAAAGGAATATTGCACCGCTGATCTATTTACTTTGATCTATACGCAAAAAAAATTGACAACCCGGTCAAACGAAACGTCGTCAGTTTAGTCGTCATGTTTACTTTGAGCTTTTCATGTTTTGCTTCTTACCTGTACCAAAAGCAAATTTTGTTTGATAATTGAATAATTAAGTTTTTAATTGAATTTATTCGAAGTTTTTCTTTGACAATAAAAGACGCCGTACGTTTCCCAGACGGAAACTTCTACCCAAATCGACATCAAAACCTGTCAGAGCAACCAATTTTATCAGCTGCCTCGTAATGTTAACTACGGCAGCAATATTGGTGCAGCAAAAAGGATTCTCAACTCATCTCTAAATAGCAGTGGATCTGATTCTTGCAAGAACACGACGTTCGACGGCTCCAATAACTCCGGAAGCTCAAGCAATATAAGTCAGTGCAGTAGTATCACCAGCAGAGGTACCGGAAGCATCTACAGCTATTCCTCCAGTAACATGCAATCATAACATCCGACTATTGATGAACACAAGATAAATCAGTTCCTGTTGCGCCTGTTCAAGTCAATCACGCCCGTTTTGTCGATGATCATTGAGAGTCCTTCGCTGGCGAAAGTCATGGTTCCAGCCGCACGTGATCAATTCTTTGCAGAGGAATCCGTTTTTTGAACCGTCTCTACATAGTGTACATAGCATGCTATTAGTAGCTCAACCATGGAATGCGAATTAGATGGTTGAAGTGCTTAATTAAAAAGTATGCTGTTGTATTTAACGTTTAAAAATATCTTCCTCTCTTTTTTACAGGATCAGACACGTCTGCTTGAATGAGTTGTCGAGAATGATTCTCGATTATTGACAAAAAATAGGAAAGATAATTGTAGGAAGATTTTGGTTTTTTGTGGGAACTAGGGCGTCTGCGATATCTTCGATCGCCAAGAATGTATTCTATGAGACGGATATTTTGATTTCGATGGTGAAACGGAAACAATCTTCATCTGAGCTGGAGAAAACGAGCATCTTTGCATGAGAAGTAGTTGAGTTGCTCAAGGATGCACCGCAGTACTCTAGACTATTCAAGATGTTTGTTCGATCGTTTCACTATTACTTTGGATATAACTGCCGTTTGTGTGATTATGGCCTGGTAAAGTAGGCTGATTGGTTAGAAGCCATTTCTGGAAGAGTAGAAATGAAACACTCCAACGATGAAGACAGAAAAATCTATTCAATCACATTTTCTCAAAACAAGTACAGGTATAGTTAAGCATTTTACTGACAGTGTGTCGGGGATTCTCATGAGTTAAATACATAATTTCCAAAAAAAAAAATCAGGTACGAATATCAAATTCAACCTTGTGTATATTAATATGTTCGACACTATCAAAGCTCTCCCGCATCTCTTTCATATCATTGCCTGAACGTTTCACGATTGAAACATCCTCCTTTTCGGCTTCGATCGTATGTTGTTTGTCTCTGCCTAATGGACTCGAAGAAAGAACGTATGCCAGTCAGTGATTTTCTGAGGAGCTACCTAGCTAAAGTTAAAGAGAATTTGAATGAAAAGCAAATGTTCAACATGCAACATGCTATAAGAATTGATAAGGAAATAGATAAGGAAAAACAAACTCACGATGATACCTTTGATGAAATCTATATCTACTCTTTCAAATTATACAAGTTTTCAAACAGAAGAGCCCGATCAATCTGTTTGATCTGAAGCAGGTTCCTAAATTTTTGGTTTCATCCTGTTTTGAGTCTGGATATCCTAATATTTCCGCGTTTCCGAATATTTTCACCACGAACACCTTTTTCCATGAGCGAGCTGATCTTGAACTTAACCCTGACTGCACCCTCGGTGAGGCTTGCTTCAGTAGCGTACAAAGTTCCACACGGCCGCACAAGAATATAATTGAAGAGTAGCATACCAAAAACGAACTGAATTGATGCAAATGCTTCAACACACTTTCATAACATGATTAGGTGAGACATTTTCTAGAATGTTAGTCAAATATACAATACATATCCACAAGCAGGACTTGTGGAAGTTGCTTTGCGAACTTCCTATTTTCATTAAGGGTTTTGATTCCTTCGATGCCACCAATATAACTTATGATAACATTTCCCAAATGAAGTACACAAAGTTACTCCGTTGAATATTGCTGGACCTTTTTAGTAGTTCCAGGGTTTTTTTTTTCTGCACTCCAGAGGTTGCTGTTTCTTCTTTTTCCTCGTCCAAAGCACGTCCATCACTACTTGAAACTTCCAGTTTATCGGCAATTCATGGATTTCTCCTTCTCCGTCCTGATTTGCATCTTCATCGTCGTCTGGTAAATTATTATAATCTTCCTCATTATCTCCCCGTGAGATCACCTTGAGAAGTTTCTTATCGTTTCCTTGCCCTGATACAAAGTGTTAAACTAACAGGATTATCGTACTGAATAAAATTACCAATTACCAATTACCAATCGTCAACTCCAGCTGAGTTTCTTTTAGTTTATCTAACGCTTACTGGTGTTCCTTGGCGACGTCATTCTTGCAGCACCTTTGTCAGCAACTGCAGTTTGAACCTGATTCTTTTTCTCATCATCTCATCAGGTCCGCATCTTAGTTATCCAGAAAATTATCCAAAGATATATTTTGCGCATCCGCTTTTTTCTTGCTGCCCGTCGATTTAATCTTGCTTATTTTATTTACTGACGGCTTTGACACATCAACACGATTCTTTTTATTTTCTATAACATTGTTGCCAGCACTACTACAGAAAATAGATCAAGGTAAAAAAGTGATCCAAAACATGCATTATTTGGATCAGTTTTCTTGGGAGATGTAAAAATTTAAATCAGATTGTGGTATAAAAGCCAATATAGAACGCCGCGGTGCAAGCATTTAGATCACTTCAGATCTAAATATTTAGATCTATACCAGTTTCCCATCAGGATTGGAGGTGCCGTTAGGTGCACTGCAAATAAATCAATAATTTTTATTATTATAATTGGCACTTAAATCGGTCAATTTTTGCTTCGAATTGAAATCATGTGAGCCAGTATGATTTCCATTTGTCGCACATAATTTTTAACACCAGTCACTTAATACACAGGTTCGTTTCCAATGAGACTGATATGGTCCGCACATAATTTTCAATGGAGCGAGAAATGTCATTCAAGTGTGTTTTCACTTTGCCCTATTCTATCCATCTTCGCACTTAAAATGAAATAAAAAACCGTGCGCGAAAAACAATCAGCTGCTTTATCGTTCTAGAAGAAAGAAAAAAACTGCAAAATGAAGAAGCAAAGTGTGGTGGTTTAGGTTCTTGGTTTGCCAGCGGAAGTCACTGAATTTTTTGAAGGTAATAAATTACTATAGATGTTCTTATTTGCTATGTTAACGGTGTTTATTGTGAATATTTCAGATCTGCCAAGCATTTTTGCCATTCCCGCAGAAAAGCTGCTGAACGCGATAGCTTCAAAAAGTGATGAAGTTTTTATGATGTTACAAATAAAACCTCTTTTATTCACACATTTCGTTTTATTACATGAAAAGTACAAAAAATCCAATACTAAACTTTTTATGAAAAAATAAAAGCCATTCACCTTTGCACATAAAACGTACTGAAAAAACTCATTTGATTTTTGCTAGGACAAGTTAATGCAATCCATGTACACTATAATTAATATCTATTCAGCTCTTGTATACGAAAAGAAAAATCCATGTTCGTTGTATTAATCAAACCTCATAGATTTTTGCCACACACAAAAAATAAATCTTGTTTTATTAAAAGTTTTGCGCTTTACTTATGAAAAGTGTTTATTTTTCATTAAATTGAAAGTAAAATTATCTACAATGAAAGTTCTTCGTTTGATTTGAAAGTGTTATGTTTCGGTTCAGTGTGTAAAATTAAAAGTGATTTCTTTTACCATGAAAATTGTAGAACTGTCAAATCCACCAACACAAAAAGCAAGAAAAAAAAAGAATCGGGTCTACCTGTCAAAGTCATCCTGTTCTTTTTATCCGTCCGCGAACATATTTAAGCTGTTCACGGATATTGTTCTGTTGTACGTTTTCTTAAAGAAGTGATTTGTCAAGGATTTTAAGGTGAGACAGCATAATACCAACAATAACACCCCAACGAACAATAGCAACAGTCGAATTTCTTCCAGCTACAAATCTCTCACCGGCAGCGAATCGGATCAAAACTACGAATCCATCCGAGCAAACCCCGTCGACGACCGGTCCACCGTCCAACGATTTGCTCTCGAAGTTCGATTCCTAGGCGACGCCAGGTGTGCACGAGGCAACCACCACGACAACGATGGAGGACACTGAATTCGACACTCCTCCGGCCGAAACAGAAGCAAAGACGCCTTTGATGTGTGAAATAGAAATCACCGGCGTCAGTGACTACTTTCAAGTCTGACTTGATCAGGCCAATTGTTTATTAATTGTTTTTTATATGTGTGTTTAGGAATGCTGTTATATCCTGACGACGAGCGAAAAACTACTCCAACATAGTATATTTAGATGATTAATATCATCCGAATGCAGCTTCAGAATTATGCTTAAGTTAGATATCCGTTCCTACATGAACCAGTAACAAGAAAAAAATTGTTTACAAAACGAAAAAATATTTTTTCATTAATCCGACTTTTATTTATTTATTTTATTTTCAAACAACTAGCTGTCTTATTAAAATTCATATTGATTCATCTAAAAAAAAAACAATTTAAGTTAAAACTATTTTTTATTTCAATCTTAACAGCTCACTTTTATTTGAATTGAACACTTTCTGGTTGAAAGTTCATTTTGAAATAAAAATAATTTGCTTTTATTTCCAACGATGCCACGGTTTGGGTTTGACAGTTTATAAATTCTTTTTGAAAATTTTAAATTTTAAATGTACAAAAAAAAAAAATTTTGGTATGACAGTTTGGACGTTTTTTTTGGTGAAAACTACCCGCTTTCTACAAAAAACAACAAAAACAATTTTTTTATATTAGTATTTTTTTTATTATATTAATCATTTTTTTTTTGTGGGGTGGTTTTGTTTTTTTTTTTAAATATTATTATCATTTTTATTATATTATTTATCACTGTTATATTATTATTATAACATATAATTTTTATATTTATTGTAATATTATTTTTATTATGTAAAAAAAAAAAAAAAATTTTTATTAAAAAAAAATGAGCCTGTGCACGCTATAAAAAAATTGACTTTTACTGTGAGCCATGTTTTCAAGCGTCCTGTGAGAGTGAGTGAGACAACACCAAAACACGGCTCACAGTAAAAGTCAAAAAGACAAAACAATTATAGCAGCGTGCACAGGCTCATGTATTACTCTATGTTATGAAGTTGATATGCACGGTTAATGAATGTCATGTGAAAATTCTATAAAAAAAATAAAAAAAAAAAAAAGCCAAAAAACAAGCGGGTTTGTTATTAAACCCCCAATACATTTTTATTTTGTTTATTTTTAAATTTGAAAAATGTTGTGAAAAAAATTTTGAAATTTCTAAGTCAACAAAAACAACAACCCCAAAAAATTGGTTTCCTCCTGCATAAAAAACTTTAATTTATTAAATTTAAAAATTTTTTTTTGGAAAAAAAAACTTATTTTTTTTTTTTTTTATTTTTTTTTTTATCCTATAAACTTTCTTTTTATTTTTTTAATTATACATCAATGAATCAAAACGAAAGCAAAATTATTCGTTAAAAAAACGTAAAAAATAAATTTTTTAAAAATATTTTTTGATTGATACATCATATTTCTTCCCAAGTAACCACAAGCATTATATTATTGCACTTATTCAACCCAAAATCAACATCGGTAATGCAGGATCGCATCAATTCAACAGTTGTCAAGTAATGAAGCGTTAGATTAGCTTAAGAATGTAGTGATGCATTACCAATGCAATAATGCTACTTTAGCTATGTCTTATGGCATTACAAAAGATATAGCATTAGTTCGATCTTAGTGGGGCCCTTTTCAGCTTTAATCCAACTTCAATGATGCACTAGACGTGCCCTATATACACACAAAGAATAATGATTGGTAGAATTAAAAAAACATTGCTAAAATTGAAAAGTTGCGTTGGTTATTTTTCGTAGAAAGCGGTTAGCTTTCACAACAAAAACGTTCAAACGGTCAAATCAAAATTTTCCTGCTTGGTACATTTAAAAGTTGAAACTTTCAAAAGGAATTGTAGAACTGTCAAATCGAAACCATGGCATCGTTGGAAATAAAAGCAAATTATTTTTATTTCAAAATGAACTTTCAACCAGAAAGTGTGCAATTCAAATAAAAGTGAGCTGTTAAGATTGAAATAAAAAATAGTTTTAACTTAAATTGTTTTTTTTTTTTTCAGATGAATCAATATCAAGGGGCAAGACGGCTTTCTCCTGAGTAACATTTTGCTTCAAAATTACTCAGGATGCATCAAGTTTGCACACTATGATTTTCTTCTCCTCCCAAGATACAGAGTGGTGGGAATGCAAAAAAAATGTGTGCAAAAACGAAGAAAAACAACGTCACTCATATTTGATAATAAAACTCACGTTTGCTCAGAATGCATCAGCTTCCATCAACTTGTACAATTTATTACTCGCTTTAGAGTATGCTGGCAGCACTGGCTTGAATTTGTTGTTGACGACGGTGGCAACCTTGGCAACCAATAACAGCAGTATGTTTACTGTCTGGGAAAATTATTTATTTTGGTTTCGTAAGAAAGCAATATAGGTCGCAGTATTTGGAGGAGAAATTGAGACTCGACTACGGTAAGTAGATTATTTAATATTGCTTGATTGTTTTTTCTTGCAGGAAGACGAAACACAGATAGAATATGTGGAATTTATTGACTGCCAAAAGAATCACCTCCAAAAAGAGACCAAGCCAACCGCAAATATTGAAAACTCCTGCTTCGCGATAGGTTGATCCGGCTTAGTTTCTTTGTGGAGGTGATCCGTTCGGCAGTCACTAAATACCACATATTCCTATTGTACGGATTTATTGACCCAACCCATTCGACGTTGATGCAGTTCGCGATAACGAAGTTTGAGGAGCCCAACCGTTCACGCCCCGCATTACTACCATGGAGTGTAACATTTTGTGTTCTTTTTTTTGCAACGCCATTCACACCGATTGGTGGACCAATCCGATGAGCTTTTTGGTTTGTATCTTACTCCACATAGAGTATAAAAAGACGTGTATTGACGCAGTTTAGAGCAGAAGTTTTGTGTAGTTTCAAAAGGGAACATCAATAAACAATAAGTAAAAAGTAGTGATTATATCATTTGTATATCGAGCTCTGTAGGGTGTAATCAATCTGCAACTAAACGTGTTGCTGTTTAAACTCCGCCGTTGTTTGAATGTCGCTGTTGCCCAGTTCATCGCTGCCACTCAGAGGATCTGCCGGCTGTCTAATGCTGCAATCTCTCGCTACCTTCCAATTTGAAGGGTTGGTTTAGGCCATAGTTCTTTCCATAACTGGCCATCATACACAGGTAGTTCAGCCCGTCGTTGTGAGTATATGGTTCGGCAGCAGGTCCCCTGAGTTGTTCGATACTGTTAATGTCGAAAACAAATCGTTGCTGTTTGCTGCTGTCGTTTTCGCTGTAAACGTTGGTATGAGGAGCCAACACTATCCGTAGATAACCTGTGCCTGCCTTCGCTTAGCATCCACAGTAGTGTAGACTTTTTTACATTTTAAATCTGCACCAGTACATTACCAACCTCCTATGATATATGTATCCAATAAATGTATATTTATTCAATTATTTCATCATACAAACATCATCAGAAAATACTTACCAAACGTTTTAGGCTAATAGAAGTCGCTGAGGAATTTGCATTCCCCATTTTCGCAACCAAGAAATATAAAATAATGACTAGCGGGTGAGGAAATCCACAATGTTGACATGGTATTTTTGACGACAGAACTGAATTGTTTTATTATGCAATTTCACTGTCAAAACCAAGCTTTACAAAAGGTAGGAATGTTCAATATCACAATATGAATCCAGTGAATACGAGATGCTCATATTTGCTTAGAGTTACTCAGGATTGCTCAGTGTCTTGCCCCTAGAACAGCTCACACTCTCCATAATACACAACCGTAAGTAAAATAACAAAATGTAAATTGTTGTATATTGATTGTTTTTATTTCCTTCTCCTGTGGATCTGAAATTAAATGCATTTTATGTAATGTGAAAAGTGCACTATTTTTTTAACCTTAAATTTGATCCATCTCTTGCCAATTTTTTTTTCATTTTTCACAGCGATTGTGTTGAAAATTTCTGAACCGTCGACCTATTGAAATGAATTTACAGAGACAATTTCCTTCCGTGCATCCTTTGATAGGGAGAGAGTGGAGTAGAAGAGAGTAGAGAGAGAGAGAGAGAGAGAGAGAGAGAGTAGAATAGGAAGAGCTAACAATCGCTAGGCAAACAGGTAGCTTTAGCAGCAAGGGGGACTAGGAGTTATCCCATTATTCGTACATTTTAATCTACATAACAGATACCAATAAACGTCGAGTTAAACTAGTTGGTGTAATATTTTTGCTTATTCGATCACTGGTTGTGGTGGAGGTACTCAGTGTGAGCTTTCACAGGAGTACTATTCCCTTCGCTATTATCCTTCCATCATCGTTTGGTTGTAAGGTGGTTCTCGGGTGAAGTCTGAGAGGGATTTCCTCAAGACTATTCACCATTTCCTCTCAACACGACCGCTGTTAACCTACACGCTAAGATGAGAATACCTAAAATTAGGTATTTATTTTACCTAAAATTGGGTATTGTTGACAATACCCAAAATATCGGTAAAATTAAACGATAATTAACAGTCATTTTTACTGATATTTGGGTAATGTTCATTTGTCATTATTGGACGTTATTATTTACCCAAAATTGAATAAATTTTCAACAATGAAGCAACGCGGTCGCCATATTTTTCTAAGCGAAAACGTAATTATTTTTCTAATTGATCCAATATTTGAAGCAATAACTTTTGCATTCTTTTTTTTAGATTCTAGCTCCGACGAGAATCCCGAAGTGCAATTCGGCTTCACTCCGGAGCAAAAAAAAAAAAAAGGAACGTGTGTGAACCCAAAATGTTGGGTTGATGCAGAAAAAATATATCAGTATTGAAGGAATCCAGGTAACGCAAAAAAGAGGTTAAACGTCGTTGATGGCGCTCTTGAAAAATTCTTTTTCGAGCTGTTTAAGCAGAGTAATTGTTGATAAAAAAAAAGAGTAGATAATCGTTGATAATGATGATACTGACCAATTCCATACAGTTTGAAAAATAGCCAGAAAGTTATTATCAATTTCAGTTTTTGATACTTTGATGTTTAACCTCACTTAAGCTTTACATGGATTCCTCCATACTTTATTGATACTTATTTCTTGAATACAGAATAAAAAAACTGAGATTTTTATACGTTTGAACATTAAATTTTGTTTCTCTATAAGTTCCGAAATTGAAATACTTATCCGAATGTATAAATTGTTAAATTGTCTTTTTTGAAGCATTCTGTAAAATATAACTACAAAATAATACCTAATTTTCAGTAAAAAGTAACGATAAAAAAAACGGTAATTTTTAACGTTAATCTGCTTTCAATACCATTACCCAATATTAGGTAATCTGTGTTTACGCATAATTTGGGTATGTGCACTTTTGTGCGATTATCGTTACTTTTTAACGATTTTTAGGTATTCTCATCTTAGCGTGTATGGGTTTCTTTTACAACTAAAATATACTCTGAGAAAAATTTCATCGTTGTACCGACAATTAAATCATGGTCAGGATGACTATCGCATATAATGGTTTCAATAACCATGAAAATGGTAGAATTCACCACGTTCATGGCATTTTTGACTATGATCATGGTAACAAGGACTATTCCAACATTATGGAAAATGTTGCATCAACTATTTTTAATGTAGTTTTGACCATGATCATAGTCGGTTCAAAATCACTATACTGCAATAGTCATCCTAACCCCAATAATGGTAAAATTGACCATCAAATTCCTCTCTGTGTACAAAAAGCGTAGTTTAATTAATGATAAATAAGCCTAAACGTGTTTTTATTTATTATAAAAAAAGAAAACAAAACATTTACAGTGCTGTATTTTCAGCAATACTGTAAATTGCCGAAAATACAGCAACATTATTATCATTTCAGTTGAAAACCGAATTTATCGACTAGCGACAATCGATTTTACGCTCGTTCTGTAGTTAATTTATGTGGGGGGTGGGGTATGGGGTGGGAAGGGAAGAAAAAAAAAAAGAATAGTCGATAAATTCGGTTTTCAACTGAAACCATAATATTTCTTCTGATCTGCTGCTGGTTTATCCATACGCTAAGATGAGAATACCTAAAATTAGGTATTTATTTTACCTAAAATTGGGTATTGTTGACAATACCCAAAATATCGGTAAAATTAAACGATAATAATCAGTTATTTTTACTGAAATTTGGGTAATGTTCATTTGTCAATATTGGACGATTATTATTTACCCAAAATTGAATAAATTTGAAACAGTGAAGCAACGCGGTCGCCATATTTTTCTAAGCGAAAACGTAGTTAATCTTTCAATAAATGTCCCAATATTTGAAGCAATAACTTTTGCAATCTTTTTTTTAGATTCTAGCTCCGACGAGAATCCCGAAGTGCAATTCGGCTTCACTCCGGAGCGAAAAAAGGAACGTGTGTGAACCCAAAATGTTGGGTTGATGCAGAAAAATATTTCAGTAAAGGAGGAATCCAGGTAACGCAAAAAAGATGGCAATGGCTTTTTCCGCAATTTGTTTGAAAATGCAAACTCGCTAAGAAAACATTCTTTGAAGGGGCCTGAGTGGGGAGATAGAGAAAGGGATTGGTGGGGAGGGGGGGGGGGGGGGGGGGGGCGTTTTTTTGGTTGTGTGGGGTGGGTTTTTGGTTTGGGTTGGTGATGAAAAAAAAGCATTTGCTATTTTCCAGTAACAAAACTTTGGTGTGTAGACCCAGGTGTTGACCTATTACTTCAGCCGGATATGATATCAACTTTCAGTAGACCCCTCGACTCACACGAAAAATGAAACAAACGTCAACAGCTACTCGATCCACAATCTGTGTGGTTCAAAATGTGTGTTTGTTTACGTTTGAATGCGTAAATATCACAGCGCAGACCACGAATCTAATTTTATATTCGTCTGTATTCGCGGTAGATATTAACAATTATTGTTAGCTTATTTCATTCTAAAGCCACGTCTATCATCGAGTCGGTAAGTGTTAATATTTTTAGGCACTTTTGTGCATCTTGTTCTCCGCTATATGTTCTAAATATTTAAACAGGACTTAAATATGTTTTACTATTTTTGTTGATCATAATAATTCACTTTTAAAACAAACCTCAAACATGAATAATAATTGATAGTATTCAAATACAACCAAGTTCAACTCTGCCTTTTCTCTGGTTAATGGCACCGTGATCGCGCTTTTCTTCTCGTCAGCAGAGAATCACGCACGCGATTTTGGGATAACTTCTCGAGATCGGTGAATTTTTAAAAGCAACCGGCCCTCGGTCCCGAACGTCAGTCTGCTTCGGTCGGTGGAAAGTGAATCTTGTGAATATAGCGAAGAACCGCGCGATTTTCCCCCCACACTGAAAATATCATCATCTATATTAAGATCCGCAATACGCGTGTTTTTCTTATTCTTCAACCGTGGCTACCTTAGTGGAACGTTACCGCACCGGCACCGGCAGCAGCATCAGCATGGATGATACGATCGACGAGGAAGTTATCTCCGCCGGCGCTACAATTACGGTGGAGTTTAGGTGAGCCATTTTTATCTGCACGATCCCCCCGAGCGTGAGTTGGCGTGCGTGCATTGCGTGACTGACTGGTATTTAGTGTGAAGATCAAACAAAGTGCTGCTTGTAATTTGAAATATTCAAATCAGACCAGAAGGTGTTGAAGCTTCACCAATCCTAAGCCGTCCGTGTGTGAACGAAGAACAAAACTGTTTCCATGAAGAAGCAGAGTGGAAATGTTGCGTTCTAATTTTAATCGACCGGTCTTTTGTCCATTTTTCCTTATGTTTTATGGTGAATTCGGCGGACAGCGGTGGCGCCGAGACGTTGTTCGGAGGAGTCAAGGAACATGTGGTCCCGCTGGATGGGTCGAAGATAGGTGAGTAGCGAAATTGTTTGTTTGGTTTAGAGTAAGACCGTAGGTGTTTCCTTTACGTTGTCTGTTTAGCGGGCTGTGTTAGAAGCGAAAGCACAATTTGTAGCTCTGCCTATGTGGGATGACACTACAGTCATCACCCGTTGGCTTGGAGCAATTTATTGACGCGAACAGCAACCGTTCGCTAACTGGGCTAAGTGCACAGCCCAGTTAACGGATGCTGCTCGGTAACTGGGCTGACATTTCAAATGTAAATAAGTTTCGAGGGGGCTTTCGATCAGATTTCGTTTGGGATATTTCATTGCACAATACATAAATTCAATAATGATTTTAGGTTTTATACGTTATTGCAATGTAGCGCTCCCCAGTTAGCGAACGCCCAGTTAAACAGCACCCAGTTAGTGAACAGTTGCTGTACATAAAAACGGTCATATAGTTATTTAACACCAGAAGCACCATTGAAAAACGTAGTAAAACACCGATGCAGCATATGTTGTGGAAGGTGAAAGTCGAACACAGGAGAGGCTCGGTTGAATACTCGCTGTAATCCACCGATGGCACCGTTCATGCTGTAGTTGGTACGGCGGAGAGACAGTCTCAGGATCATGATGTTTCAAAGCGCTCTAGGTTGAACGTTAACATTTATTTGCTCCAGGATTGCATAGCAGTTTCTGCCCTGTAATGTATCAGCAATAAAAAGCGTCCTCGAGGTTTCTCTTCTGGTACGGAGAAGCTCCAGATCAATCAGCTGGCAATGATTTTCATAGCTGAGCAAACGAAACGGGTCCCTCAATGGCAGGTTCCTTAATAGACCAAATCGAAGAAAGCGTCGTTGAACGGACTCGATTCTCTCAGTACCATTGTTGAAATTTGGGTTCCAAACCGTAGAACAGTATTCCAGTGTGGATCGCACCAGCGAACAGTACAGTGATTTGAGGCAGTAGATGCCGGAGAAACTCTGAGAGTCCAGAATAATTCCCAAATCTTTTACTTGATCCACACGATCTATTGTTGATCTTTCGAGTCTGTAGGTAAATATGATCGATTCTGTCTTCCGAGAAAACGTGATAGCCGAACACTTTGCAGGATTAACTACCAACACTTTGCAGGATTAGATACCATACCACGAATTACAACATTTACCTCTGTGACCGCAGCCCTGCTACCAGTCCACTTCAACGAGGCGGAGGGGTTCTCATTGCAGTAAAATCCTGTTTACAAAGTGTTCCCGTTCGACTTAATGGAGGCGAGTCACTTGAGCAGGTCACTGTGAAAATGTCTCTTGCAGATCGATCAGTCCTCGTGTGTGGTATATATCTGAGACCTAACAGCGTACCCGAACGCTACATTACTTTCCTTACCAATCAGACTAAGGCCGGTGTGGCCTCTGCTGTACACAGAAGTTAATCGGTCCATGGCTGTACCTCGCCAGCCTCGCTGTCTGCGGAGGGTCCGCAGGTCGCCTTCTACTTGATCGATCCACCTTGCTCGTTGCGCGCCTCTTCTTCTTGTACCTGTCGGTTCGTTTTCGAGAACCATTTTCACAGGACTATCGTCCGACATTCTTACGACATGCCCAGCCCATCGTAGTCGACCGATTTTTGCGAGGTGTACGATGGAAGAACATGTTGCACCGAACATTGCGACGTTGACCATGTAGCTTTGTACTTCTGACTCGGGGCTGTCTCCCCAAAGAAAGCATTGAGACCATCTGTCTTCGTCTCGAATGAGAATTCGCAGGAACATTTCCCGGATATCCGAACAAACGGCAGCCTTGCCTTGTCTGAATCTCACCAGTACGTCTACTAGCGACATTAGAAGATCCGGGCCCTTCAACAGCATATCGTTGAAACCGACTCCACCAGATTTTGCGGCTGCATCCCAAACCATCCGAATTTTACTGGGTTTCTTCGGGTTGATCACTACCCCTAATGGTAAATACCAAATCTGCTGAGGATTAACGCTTGTCATCTCCAGTTCCGATATCTTTCTGATGTACTGCTTTTACTCGTAACTTTCTATTTGCTCATTGACCCTTCTTCGTAGCTCTGGATCCTTTGACAGTCGTTTTTCTAATCACCTGAGTCTACTCATCGCCATCTTGTAGCTTTCTGGAAAACGAATGTTATCCTTGCGCCATAGCAAACCAGATTCCATCCGAGTTCCTCGCCGTACTGATGTTGCTTCCAGAATCTTGCGAGCTCGCTGATCTTCTTCGGATTGTACCGGTTGTCACCACAGCATCTTCATCGGCGAAGAACTTCTTCATCGAGTCATACAGTTCACTGCTGTACGGCTGAGTTTCAACGAACATATTTCCATAACTTCCGCTAAAGCTCTTGACATCCTTGGTTTTATTCGTCGAAACTGTGCCGTTTTCCGCGATATTCACGCACTGAAAGTCCTGTACTGTTCTTTGGTTTGCAGTATCCTTGAATATGGGGTTCAAGTATGGGCTCTCTATCATGCTGTACACGCTGACCGGCTAGAAAGAGTTCAACGTTGCTTCATCAGATTTACCCTGCGCAATCTGCCTTGGAACGACCCTCTCCGAATGCACCTCCATATGCACACCGATGTCAACTTATAACCCTAGAACCGCTTCACCAGCGGAGGATTTACTTGCAGAGATTGTTTGCATTCGACCGCTTGGACTGCACACATTTTTTGTTCCCGACAACGACAGCTTCTGTGGATTCCGAGGCACCGAACAGTCTTCGGTGAGAATCATCCACTGCAAAGATGCCCCCGAAGATTTAATGAAGTAAGTCATCATTTTGATTACAATGTAACAAAAAGCAAGTTTAAGACTCTTGTTAGATAGGTTAGGTTAATTTATTCAGTCAGTACAGCTTAGCTGAAGATGTTGACAAAATAAATAAAATAAAATACTGACGGAACACCATCGGGTCCAGGATTGTAGGACTACTTGAGTTGTTTTGCGGCGGTTGTAATCATGTCGACGTTGATATCGATTGCACCCAGAGCTTGACCGTATAGTGGCACATTGTTAGCTGCTGATGTAACGTGTTCAACAGTCCAACTCTCGCCGGAGAAAACACTGGAACACTTTTCGGAAAACAGGCGGCATATCTCCTGGGGGGATGAAGCGACTTCTCCGTTTAGCACCATTGAAGATGGTAGGCCAGGCTCACTGCGCTGCTCGTTTACGTGCTTACAAAAAGACTTCGGTTCCGTAGATTAGCAAGCTCTTCCCTTTAATAGTCGAGTGCGCTGGTAGCCGGTACGTCCTGGTTCGTTCCATCTGTACACTGGGGTAGTGTTTTATCCCAATCCCAAGAATAAGCAGCTTATTCGATGGCGGTAGTTGTCGGGTTGATCCTGGCCGAGTATTGCGTTGCGCACGGTTGCTGTTGCATCGAAGCGATTCATTTTGAAAACGAATCGTATCGTTGATTTGAAACATTTGTGCAGTCTGTCCTTCAGCTCCGGGTAAAAACGATGTCAACATAGGTACCACTATAGCTTGAACCAACTTCAGTCGAACCTGATGGGACAGTACAGGAGTGAACCGTCGAAAAGTACGCAGAACATTGTACGCCTTCATGATCGTCTCGTTGATTTGTCCTGTCCATTTGAAGTTGCTGTCCATGAGCAGCCCGAGATTAACTACCAGTCAGTCACTGCCATGGGTTCTCCACAAAATTTGATGTCAATTCCGGGGATTTGTAGAAGAAAATTATGGCTTTGGTTTTCTTTGGATTTCAATCCACAAATCCACAAGTACCATGACAGTGCAAAAGTTGTCGTCAAAATTGCTGTATAGATCATGGACAACCTTTACTTAGGGCAGTCGTGGTGCTGTGGTTCTTCCAGTAACCGGACTGGTGCTTATCGAGGAGAGGAGGGTCCGCGGCGGGAGCGAACCCGGCGTAGTGGTTAACATCCTTACCTCTCACGCCAAACTCTCGAATTCGAATCTTACTCCCGGACAAGTTACGAAAATACCATAAAAGATAACCCTATTTTAGTGACAACGACGGGAGATGAACCAGCCCACCTTGAATAACTGCTCGTTCGATGTCCTGTGTAATCCACAGAGTGCGCTAATCTCGCTCTATAGTGGGTTGCCCAGGAGCATGCCTGTCGAGTATATGTTTGAAGTTCAGCTGTTGGTAATTCCGCTTTCCTATCGACTTCGTTGCACTCGACCATTGGGCGATGTCCCTTGTAAAAAATAGAAATGTAGGCGAGTCTCGGAAGTTCCTAAACAGTAGGAGTAGGATTCGAATGTCCGCGATGAGGTAAAGACTGGATTCGGAAAAAAAATGAGACACACAAAAATGATCACCAAAAATTCATTTTAAATCGGATACTTCTCGAATTTTCAGGGATTAAATAACTATATATTAGCTATGTTTTGGCATAATTTATTTATTGAATTTCCTTCCCCAAGCTGAATGCTCGTACATTTCCTTACACAATTTCTCCCAGTTTTTCTTCAAAGCTTTATCGGTTTTGAATGTTTTTCCGCTTTTCTTCAACTTCTTCTTCATTATCGCGCAAAACTTTTCGATCGGACGAGGTTCTGGTGTATTTGGCAGGTTCGCCTCCTTCGGGACCACTTTAACGCCCTTCGCTTCGTACCAATCCATTACAGGCTTGGCGTAATGGCACGAAGCGAGATCCGGCCAGAACAGCGTGGGACCACGGTGAGAACGGAGGAGGGGCAGCAAGCGCCAACAGGAACTTCTTCGCGAATTTGTCCATCTTTCTCTTCCGGAACTTCTCCGGAACCTCCATGCGGGACGTACGGACAAAAAACTCGAGGCCGGGGATTTGTTTGGTGTCCGCCTTGATATATGTCTCGTCGTCCATGACGAGACAGCCTGGCTTGACCAGCCACTCAAGGTACAGCTTCCGCGCACGCAATTTGGCCACCGTGTTTTGCTTGTCAGTCCGGTTTGGCGCCTTCCTGACCTTAAAAACACGTAGCCCAGTTCGCTTTATGGTCTGCTGGACGAACCACTTCGACGAATTGATCTTTTTGGCCACGTCTAGGGTGGAAAGGTTCGGGTTATTCTTAAAGTACTGCCTTATCTTCCGCGCCTTCTCTGGGTTTTCCGTTTTCGGTTTTCGGCCGCTTCCAGCGCGCCGCTCGATGGTCTTCGTCTCCTGGAACATCTTCACAACGCGGGACACGGTGGAATGGTGGATTCCAAGCCTTTTGCCGATCCATCTGTGCGACTGACCAGGATTATCGATCACCGCGCCCAAGATTTGCTGGCGTAGCTCTTCTTGTTTCGAATGCATCTTGAAAACTACCTGACAAATCGCGATAAAACATAACACTCTAAGCTAGTATTATCTAAAATTTCATTAATTTTTACTTATGCGATAAAAAGTTACACCCAAAACAAAGTGTCGCATTTTTTCCGAGTCCAATCTTTAGATAACATCGTGATCGGAGACGGAGTTGCCCGTTGACGTGGTTGAGTTTATTATTGATCCGGGAGAGTCTGTACGGGTGAGAGGTGTTCTCAGGCGCGTGAGATTGAAGAGATTGTTTATTGGAGGGTGTTGTGGAAGAAACATTAGTTTTGTAGTCTCCCACAATATCCTATCGAAGTTGAACTGAAGCAGGTCTAGCAGAATATTTTTGTATTTTTGTACAAACAACGGATTGTTGCTGACCGGATTATACAGGACGACTAAACATACTTCGTAGTTGTTGATTTTAGCGTTGACTGATAAGTGCTCAAATCGCTGTGCAATAGAGACGGATGCATCGAAGGAAGACTTGCTGACGGTACTGACTTTCAGGTGTTTGGCCACGTATAAACCAATGCCGCCGCACGTTTTTTCACCGCGACCTCTCCGGATGGTTGCTGCTAGTTGACATTGCCTGCAAGGTTGTTGGATGTTTCGTTTGTGGATGGAGATCTGCAAGGTATCCGTAGATTCGGCGTCGAAGAAGTTCGATGATTTGTCGGCAGAAGTATGCGAACTGGCCGTGAGTTGCAGAAGTTGGTTTGGGTCGGCAATGGGGTGTAGTTTTTCTGTTGACGAAGACGAACAGGAACAGAATCGTTTCGGACAAAGACCGAATCAACAAGTTTTCCCCTGCCCTTCGGTTCGGAAAGGGATTGTTCGCGGCAGATTTCATGTGTGAATAGGCTACCACATCAACGTTCAAAAGCTTGTGATGATCACTTGCGATGGGGCATCATTGCCCTGATATTTCCAAATGTAACACGTAGTCAAATGTTTCTAGTTTTCTATAACTAAACGTGTTGGAATGGAGTAAACGAGTGAAAACTCATCGGGAATGATCTCTCATATGCAACCGTCGAACCATTCTGAACGGCCGTTGTGAAAATATCACCATGAAAATCTCACATGCGCATAGCATGTTACCAGTTACTAATGCTTATCTCCTTTCTCCTGTTTTCTTTCCTATCCCATGGCCGCGAGCGGTGTCTTATGACACATTGTGAGTCTCGATGCGCTACTAAAGTCAGCTCTTCAAAAGCAGAAACACCGAGACGAAAATATGAACTCTACATCAAAGGAAGGTTGAAGCAGTAAGTGAGGAACGGAATATAACCCTAACCAGTTTTACTTTCAGCCAAATTTTCTAACACAAGCTTCAAGGTAGGAAGATTTCAAAATCAAGGTGAGAAAATATTAATTTTTCTGAATTTTTCATATATTTATACAACACCATATGTTGGGATGAAGGGAGGGACCATCAGAGCACCTGATTGAAGCGATTTAGATAGGAAGAGTGGGACTGCCAACTTCCTGTTGTTAACATTTCGTGAATAAAGGGCGGGCTCTTCTCCCCATCTAGTAGGGACTTTTTACTAGGCGAGGGCTTGGTTTTGGTGTGTCTTCTGCGAACTTGTTTCTGGAAGTAGATTCTCTAGACCCTGGTAGCTTTGGGTTGCGCGTAAGTGTATCTGCTTACGGGCCCACAATACGTTTTTGGCCCTTCATACAGAAACATGATGAAACATTCAACGCAGTACAACCAACAATCAATATGAAACTAGCGATTTGAAATTGGTTCACTGTTGTAGAACCCCTAGGTCCGAAGTATACCTTGCAGTCTGCACCTTGCAATACACTCTTGCGCTTTTCGATACCTCTCGGTACGAATATCTTTGTTTTTTTTTTATTCACTTTTTTATTTTGACAGAATATTTGAGTGTTGGTGTGAGTTACGTTATTAGGGGTGAATCATTAAGCTTGGGACCGAGCTTGGGACAGGAGTACTTTTGAGCCAACAAATAAAATCATTTTCTTCATGACTATTCAGCCGCTGGTACAACCTTGATCAAATCGTTTAATTAAAACAGTCCAGTGCTATAGGCAGTTGCCTTGCTACATTAGATGGTAGTTCACATGATCATCATCATCATCATCATCATCATCATCATCATCATCATCATCATCATCATCATCATCAAGACCGAATCAACTTGTTTTCTGTGTTTCAGGCGCAGTACGAGGCTCCAGATCCTGAATGAATGAATGGACATTTGAAGTGAACCAAAGCAGGTCCAGTTTGCAGCGACGATAGCCTGGCCTTCCGGTGGTTTTCAAAATACACCTTAAGAACTTTTTCCTTCGCTTCTTTTTGGCTGAAGATGACGCTGATTGTTGGAGACATTGAACTCCACTTAGAAGGCTTAACTGGTATTCTGAAACAGTCTGTCACGAAAGACTCCGGTTAACTAATACCCAGAAATGTCCGAATGTCGATAGCCTGTTACCCCCGGTGGACTCTCGCCGAAATAGTGAAGCGAGCGAACAAGAAAGGCAAGGTGGCGAAGAAGAAAGGCAGACAATGGTGACAAGAAAGGCGTTTCCCATTTTTTAACACAATAACGTGACAATCCATACAAAAAAATTTAAAAGGTCCATACAAAAAACGTGGGGGAAGGGGGGGTTAAATGGATGTCGTCTTCAGATTCCTAATGATCTGACAAAATCTCCAAAAAAAAAAACCTAACTTAAGTTGGATTTTAACTCAAAGTACTTGAAATCCGCGCCAAATTAGCGCCAGGTCAAAATTCTGTTACTTATCCGCGCTCCAAGGACACGAAATATTCCGAACTGGTGTGTTGAACTGTATGTACAAGCAATAGTACTTAACGCAATTAATGCCGTGATTAATCTATTTTCACGTTGTAATGAGAGTGAGAGTCGGCTGCTCTCTTAGCTCAGTCGGTGCAGCTACAAAGCAACTCCATGCTGGTGATGAATGGGTTCGATTCCCGGTCTGGTTTAGGAAGTTTCCGCTAATCAAAAATTCTAGACTCTCAGAGCATAGGGTATGATTTGTAAGTATTCGCGTCTTTCCGTTGGTTTAAAGATAATGGCAGATAGAGGTTGCAATTATCTCTTCTAAGCAAACTCCCTGGTAGGTGTCGTGACCTGACCGAGATTTCCAGCCTCGGTCAATCGTCTAAACATTATACGCACTCAACTGTGCTGTAAGAAATCCGTCAGATAACTGAATCGGTTATGCACATTCACCTACTTTGATATATTTTTCACACGCTTCCATATGAATATCCTTCTTGCGAGTTATAAGTACGTTTATGAAAATACACTCAAAATAAAGTATATATAATAATTATACTATATTTACAAACATTCAAGTACTTTTACTGAAACTATTATTATCAATATTATCATTCAACTACTATGTCTACCACAGTAGGCAACGATAGAAAAGCTTACGGTAGAACGCAGCCATCAACTGCACCAAAGCATGCAAACCAGATCGACGAACAACCGCCCATTGGGAGTCCATTGGGAATGGCGATAGGCATAGTTATCTTGCATGGGTGATAACGGCCACGAACCTACACAAGAATGTTCGAATGGCTCGGGTCACTGGACTTTAAAACATTCGATCACTTATCGAAAGACCATCAAGCTAAACAGTCACAAACAGTATAACAAAGAGACAGTGCAAGACTGAACGTGAGCGACGGACAAAGCGGACAACAGGACACCGTTGTTCTTTAATATAAAGTTCTGGCAGACTAGTGATGGCCACTACCGGCACGCAAACATGTACCCCCGCGGTGATCTTGGCGTACCTACTTTAAAAAAATGATATTTTTCTGTCGCTAAATTGACGATATTTGCAGTTAAATTGGTTTCACAAAAAATCACATTACAACAGTATGTCAAAATTGACCTTATTGTATGAATATCAGCGTTTTCTACTATTTTATTGTATACCACTGTATATATTTGATGCATTGTATTCAAAGTGCCGGAAATGGGTGATGAATCAAAACTAGTTAGTTGCTCTCCTTCAGACATATAATCAATGCCCTCTTCCAATTGCAGTGCTGCTGGAGGAAATGCTCCGATGGCTACGGGACAACCTTCTCACCGGCGACCAGAACCTATTCATGCAGGAGAACACCGTGCGGCCTGGCATTCTGGTCATGATCAACGACACTGATTGGGATCTGATGGTAAGTCCAGTTCAAACTATAATTGCTGACCAGGTTTTAAAGTGCCTTCTTTATCCCGCAGGGTGAAACCGAGTACATTCTGCAACCGGGCGATCATGTTCTGTTCATTTCCACCCTCCACGGAGGTTAGACGTAGCCCAAGGGAGTCGGGATCTGTGATAAAAATGAAATAACAGTTTAATTTGTTTTTGTATAAGTTGTATAAGCGAAAGGGAAGAAAGAAAGAGATGACACGTTTTGACTGTTCACACATACAAACACTAAACTTTGCTTGGTTAGTTCATTAACAAAAATGAAACCGAAGGATGCTTATCCGTGGTGAATTCTTCCCATTGTGTAGGACATTAATTCTGTCTGTAAGAAAAAAAGAAAGTTAAAAAGCAGACACAAATTGAATTAAGCACGTCAGTATCGTTTTATACAAAATAAAGAAGAAGAAAAACAAACCATAAAAAAAATGTGAAAAAAAAGAATCACGAAAAAATATACTAATGCAAGTGTTGATCGTAAATGCTTTTTCTTTTCTGTTGCCTTTCAGCCAATATTTTTCGCCTGATAGCCGAAAAAAAAAGTATGACGCGTTTGCGACGCGCGCTTCGAAAATAACGACAGGCAGAATTGATGGGTCGGTCTCAAATTTTCGTCAGTTGTCCCATTCATTAGGCATCTGGGAGGGTTTCGGGTTAACAAAACAGCAGAAATAGCCGTTTTCCTAGCGTTCGATTTTACCAGCGTTGTTAGAGGTGAAAATTTGCAAACTTAAAAAAAAAAAAAAAAAAAAAAACAGATCGAGCAGCTGATGCAGGTTGCGTCAGTTGGCTTGAAAATAAAACGAGCGCTTGTGTGGATCGGAGAGAAAGTCTTTAACCGCGACTCGGAACACGCGCGATCCAACAGCCCACCCACCGCACAATAACAATAATCCATTACGACTCGGAACATGACAGACAACGGGACGTCGCTACCGCAGCAGCCGGGTGCAAAAGAGCGTTCAAGCGAATTTCCTAGGAAACCTATAAAAGTGCCCTTGAAGAGAGTGTTTGTTTTTTGTTTTTGCCACCTACGCCCTGCCGGTAGTCAACGTTTTCGAAGATGACGATGGTGGGATAGGGGGGTTAAGTATCGGATCGTGCGCGGCAGCTTGGCTCACTGCTCTCTTGTTCTTGTTGCGAGTTTTGGAGCTGATTTTCGTACGAACTAGTGTGCGCACACAGGGTGTCTAAAAATAACGCACACGCCACTGCTACAATGTAAACACGTCTACGGCGATGGTTTATCCCAATTTATCCTGTTTGTAACTGCTTGCGTAAAGCTTGGTTAAGCATTGTTTTGATATTTACGCCGGAACGACAAACTCAGGGTCAACCGAGCCTGAACTCCGTCCAAGGCCGATCGATTTGCGATTGTTTAAATCTGGTCAATCAGGTGATTCGTAGTAGGCCATTGCCAAATCGTACATAGATTTTCTCACCTGTGGTAGCGCCAAGTTCGAGAGTGCAATTTGGCAACAACTGACAAGTGATAAAGCAAAAGCGACAAATTTTTTGACAAACAATCGCGCATAGGTAGGTCTAAAATTAGCCAATTCTCGTTACTGCCAATTTACGTTTCTCATCCACGCGAAATAGAGCTTACCGGCCGGCTGGCAGATCTTAATTGCATCCAAAGTCCCATCCCGGTGGATTCAAGTCGGAAAGTGAGGAAAAATTATTGCCAGCCGAAAATAAATTCAAACATCCAAGACCGAAAATAGATTGATTTGCCAGCATGTGCAATCGCTTTACCCAAACTGTGCGGATTGATTGGTTCATGACTTTTATTGGGAAGCGTGCGATCTCTGGCAATTTGGGTCACCCGAATGTAGTTGATTTGAAGCGTCCCCGGAACCGGTAGATTGCAACAAAGAAAAGTAGAAATACCTTACCGGCATTTCGTCGGTGATGTCGAAGGCCTAAACACGGCAGTCGAATTCTTCGCAAAATTCCTTTGCGTCAAGTCGTGTGCCTTCTGCCGATTGCAAGCGTTAGTAGTAAACAAGCGAATCATTCTTGGCAGTGGCAGCAGCACTAACAGCGAGGTGTGCTAACAATAATGGTAACGATTTGCGTGCAACAAACTCTGGGTCAAGTTCTTTTTTTTCTTTACTATCATCCGACGCCACGAGCTGATTTCCTTCTTCCTACTCTTCAGTTTCATCGGGTTTGTCAACAGGAAGCAATCCGCAGTTGTTTGTTCCTGTCCGCGTGGTTTCAGCTTCTGCTGATGTTTCTACCTTTCAATCAGGGATGGCAGGTGTAGGGTGGAGCACTACTTCAGCAATGGATCTACTCCCGCCTTTCGCTTTTACTCAGCCGTATTGAAAGTAAACGATTTGAATTTGTGTATTTATTTGAGGAAACTAGGCTGTGTCCGCAAACGTCCGGATGACGTTCGGAATTTCCACATAGTTTAATCTTTCAAGGCTTGGGTGTTAATTGGCTGTCAACCAAAAAATTGCGGATCACCAAAGTTTACAGTCTCATGAACCAAGTGCTAAACGAAATTCTGAAACCTTATCGGAAGATTGGGCAGCCTAGTCAAAGCCGGAAGACAGTTCGTTTGGCAGCCAAAATCATTGCGTGGACACGTTCAAGGCCCGTTCAGGAGTAATCGCTCGTCGGATGTAAACTAGTAGACTTCTATTTAGTGATGGTCATGGTCTATGTGTAACAATGCATCCGCTTTCCTCTGTCGCCGAACAATTGATCCCCTTCTTCTCTCTCTGACTTCACCCTGTCCCGTCTGTGTGTCTGAGCCAATCGTGCAAATTTTGCACTGCGGCAAGTGTTATCAGCCTCTGTGAATAAAATAAACACCGTTGCCAAATCGTTGAATCGAATTTCCGCATATCTCTTGCTATGAGGATCACTTACTTCACCCTGTCCCGTCTGTGTGTACCTGATTGTGTTGGTTTAAATCAATACCGTTTAACGGCGGGCGCAAGGGTGATTAATAACAAGGTATGTACGATAGCATGATTGTTATATATGACGTAATATGCTACAACCCTCCTTTTGAATAAAGAAACAATACTATCATAAAACCTTTTCTTCCACCAGCCCAAAGCTGACTTTTATTTATCTGTTAATACGGATTCGAATATCTGTAAACATACTAATGTGGAACGTAATCACGGTACTTCACTGGTGGTTGCCTAGATCGCTTGACTAGTTCAGATGTGGATTCAACAGAAGATTCATCGGTAGCATTTGGATTTACATCAACTAAAGAGTGGGGGGGGTGTTTTTTGGTGGGGGGTGGGTCGTTACTTTTTCCTTTTTTTTTTAAAGGGGGATCTTTTTTTATTTTTTTTTCCTTTGTTTTTGGGGGTTTTTTTTGTGTGTTTTTTTTTTGAAAAAAGTGGATTCTTTTTTTTGTAAATATGTGTGTATTTTTTTTTTTTTTTTTTTTTTTTTTTTGGGGGGGATTTGGGGGGGGGGGGGGGGGGGGGTTGTTGGTGGGGGTGGTGGTGAAGTGCGGGCGGCGGGGGGTGGGGGGGGGGGGGGGTTGGTTAAGGTTTGTGTTTTTCGTCGGGGATTGAGAAATCCAAGTAAAGCTAAAGTGAGGTTAAACACCATAATATCTAAAACTGAAATTGATAATAACTTTCTAGCTATGTTTCAAACTGTATGGAATTGGTCATTATCGTCATTATCGTCGGTTTTCTTATCTTTTTATCACCAATTACTTTGCTTAGACAGCTCGAAAAACCATTTTGAAAGAGCGCCATCTACGACGTTTAACCTCACTTTTGCGTTAGCTGGATTCTTCCATAGGCAATGGTGTTGATGAGTTTGATACCGTTCGCTTCACAGAATTTTTTCACTCTGGGGTTTTTTCCGCGGGGGGGGGGGGGGTTGTCTTTTTTTTTTTTGTGTGGGATTCCGTAACGAATATTGTTTTTTTTATTTTCCCTTTTATATTGGTGGGGGTTGTTGTTTTTTTTTTTTCTACCCCCCCTATAGGAGTAGAAAAAACTATTTTTTATAAAAAAGGGCGGCCCGTGGGGGGGGGGGAAGAAAAAAAAAAAATATTTTGTGGGGGGGGGGTGGGGGGGGGGGTTCCTTCCGTGGGCCCGGGGGGGGCTTGGACACCGACTAGAGTACAGCCTCTGCATTTTTTTTACAAATTGCTCCACCTGTGCATCCATCTTTGGCCACCAGACATGGGATCTCAAGTGATTTTTCATCATCGTCATGCCAGGGTGGCCTTCATGAGCAGTTGTTAAAACTTTACTTCTGAGCGACATTCGAACAACGATTCGATCTCCCCGAAGCAGAACTCTTTCTAGTTCACTAAAAAGTCGAGTATTAGTACACGACACTGAAGAAGTCTGCACATTGTAGACGAAATACGCGTATCTGTCAAGATAAGCAATAAAGGTAGTTGGAATTAAATGGAAATTACTAATCATTCTCCTTATTTTCTAGTTAGTTCACTAAGTTCATTAGCGATTACACGATATTGAATCGGTAGATTTTGTATCTCTCCATTTATTGCGATCATAGGAGCTCAGTAATTCGCGTCGCTATGCCATTGTTATTAGTTGTTAAGATACGAATAAATTTTCATTCCATTGCTAACGTTCAACCAAGCTAGACCATTAACTTATTTGCTCTGCAATAGGTTATGGGCCCAGACAGTGGAATTTGACCGGAAGTAGTCCAGAAGTTATTTGAAAATTGAAGAAACCTCAAGCTATTTTATTTGAAGAAACATCCTTAGTCCGAAACAGAGATGTCGGTGAGAAGTTCCAGTAGCGTTGATAACGGAGGCGGGGAGAACGGAAGAGCCGCAGCTGAAACGGCGCCCCTATACAGGAATAGAAAAGAGAGACGTAAGTCCTACGTCAAAAAATTGATTGTATTACATAACGGAAACTAATCAAACTAGAAAATGAGAAGAATGATTAGTAATTTCCATTTAATTCCAACTACCTTTATTGCTTATCTTGACAGATACGCGTATTTTGTCTACAATGTGCAGACTTCTTCAGTGTCGTGTACTAATACTCGACTGAAAGAAAACCTTCGCCACCTGCCGTATTTATCCTATTTTCCAAATACAAACACTTGTACCTACAGCTAACATAATTTTTTGAGCGTACCGAGCAAGGACGCGATTAACCTTCTAGAAGATTGACTTTTAATACAAGGAGATGATACAGCATGGAAGCAAAAGGTGCGAATGTACTTAAGCTCACCCGACTTTGCATGGAAGAGAACTACTTCACTTTCAGAGGTTCTTTCTATAAACAACTAAAAGGAGCCCCTATGGGAAACCCTCTATGCCCATTCCTCTGCGAACTGTTTATGGCAAATCTAGAAACCATTCTAAAAACGGAAGGATTACTTCCAACTCGTTGGTGGAGATACGTCGACGACATCTTCGCCGATGTTAAACAAGAGGATCTCTCCTTAATTCTTCAAGCAATCAACAATCTCCACAAAGACATCGAGTTCACTCATGAAATAGAAAAGGATGGAAACTTGCATTCCTCGACCTTCTGGTAGTGAGAGAATCATTGTCATCGTCGTCTTTAGAGTTTGAAATTTTCAGAAAACCCACAAACACCCAAAGAGTCATCCCTTACACTTCAAACCACTCTTTCCAGCACAAAATGGCCACTTTCCACCACATGATCCACCGGATGTTGACCCTTCCTCTCAATAAAACCGGAAAAGCCAAAAAATTAGCATATATCTTCGAAACTGCTAGACTCAATGGTTACGAAAAGAGGACAATTCAAGCTATCACCAAAAAAAGAAGGAAAAACTTATTCATAGGAAATCACAAACAACCCTTTCCGATTCACCTGAACCCCTGAAACGTGTATCCGTCCCCTTCGATAAAGATATTACGCAAAAGCTGAAACCACGACTTAGGGAATTTGGCTTGGACTTAGTTTTCTCTAGCAGGCACAGTCAATTGGCATCGTTGTTAGGCTCCACCAAAGATTCAGTAGATGTGTTAGACAGAGCAGGGGTATACAAAATGAAGTGTAAACATTGCAGCAAAATGTATGTAGGTCAAACAAAGAGAACCGTGGTTCAAAGAGCATCTAGCGGATGTGACTAAGGCTGTCAAACAGGCTGACAAAGGAATTTCACATAAGTTCAAATCGACAGTTGCAGAACACATCTTCACGGAAAATCACGACATAATGACATCACAATCTTACGGACTACCTCTACACTCTGGAAATTAGACGTCGCAGAAAGCTTAGAAATCAACAAACAACAGAACACAAATCTACTAAACAAAGACCAAGGTAACGGGTACACATGGCTGTTTAACTAAATATCCAGTTAATGATTTCAGTACACCAAAGCAACATTTCAAACCTTTCTTCAACCAACCATCTTCAATTCTGACATCCCTACTTTAAGCAATCGACAATTGAAGCAAATCAGTTCATGGCCTACTGCTGCAAGCACCGAAGCAAGCGGTCACGGGAAACTACGCCTCATCAACCAACACGGAGTGACCGGCTTGCGTTGGTTTTTTTTCTTCTTATTATAAATGGCCCCAAGGTGATCGTGACAGGTGTGGGAATCCCCAACAAACCGGGGTGCGATCGTGGGTCGTAATGGATGTGTTTTCATTTTACACTCTTTGGTTTGCTATGACGTCAGCCAACTTAACGATCGGGCGTCGTCAAGTCGAGAAAAGCCGGAAAATCTGTCTCCCTTTAGACCGAGGTGTAGTTAGACTTCCTAAAGGTAGGCGGTAAAACGATCACGACAGGCCATCGTTGTCAGTTGTTCTCCTCGCCAAACATTGGTACAACTACCTCGGTCGTATTTAGCGTGTGATGCGCGTAAATCGTCCGCGTGGAAACGTGTGGGCGGCCGCTGTGGTTTAGCCGAAAGATTTATCGTGTGCAGAGTCAGCGCACGGGAAAAATCGAAAATGTGCATGCTCGAAAAACTCATCTCTATGCTTTGCAAACCAACGAATGAATTCTTGGAAAATGAGGAATCAATATGAAAAATAAAGAACAGTTACTTACCTACATGCAGCTAGTCCGTGAAAAAGGTAACGAGTGTTTATTTTAAACCCAACAACGTACTTCGGGTCCTGCTTCGGTGGAAATCCACCCAATGCGGAACAACAGTTCATAAATCTTTTGCTTACATTTTCCTTTTAGGTTTGACAGACACTTCTTGATTGAAAGGAGAGGTCAGCACTAGCCTTGAAAATCTCGACGTGCATCAACAGCCAGCATCTTTCATTGTTTATGCCTGCCGGAAGGGCGAGGCCGCGGGGGAAATGGTGAAATGGTTTCGAAAACCACCATTCGCAAACAAAGCAGCCCTTGGCAAAGGTTGGTTGTCCCACGGCGTCATCGTCACCAGCGTCAGTTGTTGTTACAAATCTGTTGAGTGGCATGGTACAGTCGTACAGGTAACCACCGTCGATCAATTTAAAAATAACCTCCGCCAAAATGAATTACATGCATATTAGAACTCACATTTTGTTAATCTCCTAGGCTACGAACCGAGCATTATTAGTTACGGTCTTAGTAGGCCGAATGCATTAACATGTGATGGGAAGAGCAATGAATTTGCCTTGTAAAGCCAGACGTTTGATTGGTCGATGAACCCGGGCGGTGTCCGTGTCAGCTGGTCTCGGCCAGACCAAGCCGATGGGAGGATATTATTTGTAACGCGGCGGTTCCGCCATTTTCCACTCAAGGGGATGTTTTTCGCTGCTTGCTGAGTGAGTGAGTGAGTGAGTGATTCGAGGTAGACATGACGGCGGCGTCACACAACACTGCTCAATCGCGATCGCGGTGGTAATGGAAGGGAGAATGTATTAATTTTAACGGTTATAGCTATTTTGTCGATGGAAAGTAAATACGGTTTTCAAATACATCTCTAGCAAGTCGAATAACAGATTTCAAATGGATTTAAAAAATAATATGTTTCATTGAAAATTTGCGCAACATTTGAAAATATACTCGAGAAATGTTTAATTTTGAAATTTTCTGCTCGTGAGTTCTAGTTTAATCATATGAGTTCCTCTGAAACAAATTCAGACTACTTTCTAAGTCACTCTAATGTTAATATGTTGCTAATTGTTGGATTTAATCCAATGGGTGGGAGATTTCCGAAACTATTATTCTCAGCCGGAAGCAAATAATAAGCGCGTAGTCCGCTCGTAACGAGAATATAATTTTCCTAATCATAAATTACAAAGTATACAATATTATCATTAGTGATGTGGTACTTCAAGGGTTAACATTGCTCTGGGAGCATATTTTAATCTTCTTTTACTTGCTGTTTCAATAGTCTTAATTACTTACGTTTAGTTCCCTTTGTACCGTAGCGGATGAAATTGGTGAATAAGTCCTATTTGTAAGAATAATGCTGTTATGTTCAATGTTGAAGTTCAATGTTCAAGTTTTTATAAGTTACCGGTTTTGATGGTTAATAAACAACTCGGGGCAAGATTAGAGCAGTAAGTGGAAGGCCAAATTGGAGGTTACCTATACTTAGTATTAAGTTAATATAAGTTTTCATCTTGTTTAAAGACAAATCTTACCGAATTTCGCATAAAACTTTTAGGCACTTAATTTTAGCATAAGATACGAATAAATTTTAGCACTATAATTAAGTTTATATATAGCAAACGTAGGAAAATTGATAACAGTTTGCACGCACTTCGTGGGATTTTTGCAATCAATTGTTTTGATTTAACTCACCCAGTGACAGGTCGTATACCTGTCACTCCATTATCATCCGTTCTGTCGCGTTCGCTGAGGTAGACACTACGATGAGAGACGCGCGTACTGGCTTATGCCAACACTCCCCCAGGGTACGCCAACCTCGACGCGCATCAGGTACAGGACTGCCAATTTCGCCACAGGACGCTCGTAGACGCCGGTCGTTGTCTGTACTGTGGCTGATCTAGTCTGACCGTCACGGCTGGTAGTCGCAGATATGATCCTTCCCTTCGGCCAGCAGTTGCGGGGTGATTTCGGATCGACAATTACCACTATATCTTCAGTGGCGATGGGCTTGACATGCTGGAACCACTTTGAACGGCGAGTAATCTCCGGTAGATAATCCGTCTCCAATATTGGTTGGCGAGGATTTGTGAGGTACATAGGTTCTACTTCAAAATCATTCCATTTTGATCGGCGTTGATCAGCGGCTTGGAATCATCACAAGAACCCAGCAGAAAATGGTTTGGAGTGAAGGCAGGGCCGGAATCTTCGCCAACTGGAATATGCGTGAGTGGCCTGGAGTTTACGACGTTCTCTATCTCGATCAGTAGATTTCGGAGGACCTCGTCAGAGAGCCTTTTGGTAGTGCAGACGGCTATGAGGTTGCTCTTGATCGTTCTTATCAACCGCTCCCAGCTACCTCCCATATGTGGCGCGAGCGGAGGGTTAAAAACCACCGGTTGAAAACCCTTGCATTAATTTTTCGTGGTCTATTGATGCCTGAAGCTTCTGCAGTTCCCTATTTGCCCCAACAAAGTTGGTGCCTCGGTCGCGGTAGATTTTGCGAGGTTGGCCACGGCGAGCAACAAAGTTCTGTACTGCCATGATACACGAGTCAGTGCTGAGCGAGTTGACGAGTTCGATATACATGGCACGAATGGTCAAACACGTCGCCAACATTCCCCAACGTTTCTTGATTCGCCTTCCTACAACGACTTCGATGGGGCCAAAGTAATCGATGCCCACGTGAGTAAATAGCCTTGAAAACGCTGCTAGTCGACCGGGCGGAAGGTCAGCCATGATCGGGGTATTCGGCACTGCTTGTTCGTTCTTGCATCTCTGGCAAGTTCGGCGGACTTTGCTGTACGAAGAGCGTAAACGAGCTGTCTGGTATTTTTGGCGGAGCTCATTTATCACAGTTTCGTGGTAGTGGTGATGTGGTGGTTCCTTGGAAGGATGATAGGACTTTTTGCATTCTCGGTAGCATACTGGCACGCAGCGATACGGGTCTTCATTCGCATTATGCCACGGTCATCGATCCAAGGGAGCAGTTTGTATAACGAACTAGATTTGGGAAGAAGTTTCGTTGTCCCTCTGGAGCTCTTAGATGGACTTTGGAGTAGGCGAATTTCATCCGTGTATCCTTCGCGTTGCGCAATACAGATTAGAAGCGCTTCGGTGGCACGAAGCTCAACGTGCGTCAGTGGTCCGTTGTTGATTGGCTTCTGCTGTAGTGTGAGGCGACAGTTTCCGATGAATCGCAGAACCAGAGCCATAACGCACCATAAGGGGCATGATGGACCAGCAGATTCGCCAATAGTTCGGTGTTAGTTGATATGTTGCGAATTGGAGCTGACGGCCATCTCTCTGCGTCTTCCCATAAAAAACTCGGACCTTGGAACCATTTGCTGCTGCTGAATAGGTCAGGAAGTCCGTCCCATTTGGTGGCATCGTCGGCTACGTTGAGTTTGCTGGGTACATATCGCCAATCACGAGGTTCGCTGGATTCCAGGATTTCAGTAATACGAAAGCCGACAAACTGACTGTAGCGTTGATGGTCTGAATTGATCCAGCACAGAACGTCACGAAAGTCGGTCCAGTAGAACCTTTTGGTAATCGGGGTGGATAGCGTTTTAAACACAGTTTTCGATAATCGCGTTCCGATTACTGCCGCTTGTAACTCCAGACGGGGAATTGAAGTTAGTTTCAGAGGAGCCACTCTTGCCTTAGCGGTGACTAGCGAACAGTAGAACATCCCGTTCTGTAAAAACCACAAGAAACACGCAGCTGCCATTCCACGCTGTCCAGCATCAACAAACGTGTTGTCCAATGCATCGACGGTGTATCGAAGCCAGAAGCATCTGGGAATTTGCAGGAGTTCTACCTGCGGCAAGACGCTCAGCCACTGCTGCCACTTTTCGAAGGAATCATGGTCGATCTTTTCATTCCATGAGACGCCGGAGCGCCAGATATCCTGTAACAGAACTTTCAGATATGGGAGGAAGTGGGCGATGAGTCCGAGCGGGTCGAATATGGTCATAAGCACCCGTAGCACTTCCCGCTTTGTGGGACGTCGGCCACCCTTGAGTAGTTCGCTATCATAGCGGTTCCAGTAAATTTTGTAAGTGAACGCATCGATTGACGTATTCCACCACATCCCTAGAACCTTCTCGGTGGACAGTTCCGTTGATAGGTTCAGACTTCTCTCCTCATCTGGGTTTTCATTTTGTAGCTCGTCGACAACTCTTCTGGAATTGCTGATCCAATTACGTATTTCGAAACCGCCCTGGGCGTGGACGTGTCGAACGTCCTTAGCAACCTGGATCGCTTCTTCCTCTGTGGCAAATCATCGACATGGTGCGACTTGGTAATTGCTTCGTACGCCTCCGGATAGTCGCCTTTCAGTCGCTCCGCATTGACATTCATCGCCATTGCGTCCCACACTATGGGATTCCGGGTTTTGGGATGGTACCGGGAGGACGGGAGAAACCAACGTCATTGGATAACTACAGAACCCCCTAGAAAGGCGAATGTATCTTGGTGGTGTAGGAGAGAGAAGAAACGGAGGCCAACCACCCGCGGGGAGAGAAAGGGCCCGCTGGGGAGGACCGGAGGGAGGGTGCGTGAAGAGAGGGGAATGGGGGAAACCGCCGGGCCGCGGAAAGTGCGGAAAGGCCGGGGGGGGGGACTTTCGGCTGAGAATAATAGTTTCGGAAATCTCCCGCCCATTGGATTAAATCCAACACTAATGTTTGCTTGATTTGCTTAAAAATCCTAGTCAAATCAATTAATGAAAAAACATTAAAAACCTACTCAAACATTTTTTACAAAGGAATTCCGATAGGAGATGTGAAAAAACTGAAGGAAACACAAATTCAATAAGATAGCGACAATTTCTTTCGAAATATTGGTTTCTAAAATTCGGTAAAAATGTAAGGTAATCAATTGGTTTTTAAAAGCTCATTTAACTCACCAGAGTGCTTAATTTCTTATTGGACTGCTTTTAGCTTAATTCATAACCATGAAAAACTGTCCCTGTCTTTACAAAATCGGTAAAGCTTGACGACAGTTAAAGGGCTATTCACATTATGCCGGGCCGTGTCTTGGCCGGAACCGAGAAGCTTTTATTTCACGGCCGGTAGGTTTTGTTCACTTCACATTGTACCGGGATTGTTCCGGGATTCTATGTTGTAGATTTCATGCAAAACATTAACGAGCCTCAATTGGTTTTGTTTTTGTTGTTGCTTGGTTTACTCGCTCATATTTTGATTTTAATCAGTCAACAATTTATATATGAAAAATCCCTTTTAGTTGAAAGCTAGGTAATATTTTTTTGAAATGCTTGTCGCCCGCAAACTTATTGACGTACTCACCAATAATATCTAATTTCTCGCGCGTATTTTGCAGAAGACGAATACCGCTTGATAAACTTGTTAATATAGTCGATGTATCTTCAAAAATTATCCTCACCACCTCCTTGTGTAAAAAATTCATTGATTGAACATGAAGAATTTTCCTGCTTACCGGAATATGACGTTGACTTTGTTTCAAAAACTAAATTATAATACTCGGGCAACCTGTAAGTAGGGTACTTGTTTGAAATGAATTGTGGTTTATGAACAGGCCCTAAACAGAATACCCGATAGCTGATTTTTTTTCTCTTCAAGCTTTCAGAACTCAAATTATTTCTCAATTCACGTTGGAGCTAAGGCGTAAGTTTCGAGCGATTAGAAATGTCAATAAAATTCGTTTAGTGACTGAAGAAGTAATACCAAAGATGAATACGGAGATCAAACCTAAGATGAATACAAATATCTATGCTAATCGTTATAATGATTATGCTAATGATAGTCCAACAATTAAAACAGATTTAATCTGATCGTTAAATTTGTACGACACGGTACAGCAGAATCTTAATCAAATATAAATAACGAGATGATCAACTCGAGTTTCTCTTCTAGACATAGAAAAAGCATTCGACAATGTTTGGCATAAAGGTTTAATTGCTAAATTGAAAAAGTTTAACTTTTCAATCTATATAGTGAATTCTTTTTTCAAAATGATTTAACTGTCAGATCGCTTCATTACCTGTGAGAGCTGGAGTTCCTTCTTGTGCCAATATTGCATAATATTTTCACTTAGGAGCCTATGATTTATCTTTGTTCGCTGACAATACAGGCACTTCCGATAAAGGAGGAAGTTGTCGTGTTATTTGGAGCCGATCGCAAAAAAAATTAGATCTTTTCTCTTCCTGTTTACAAAAAATGGAAGGTTTCTTCCAACGCTTCCGAAATTCAATTTACGATGTTTCCACATAAGCCCAGAATTTATTTCATGAAAACTAGTAGTAGTCACATAATGACTATGACCGAAGTGCCAATTTCATGGTCAAGTCAATTGAAATATCTTGAACTAACTTGAAAATGAGAAGAAAGATTATTAATTTCCATTTAATTCTAACTACCTTTATTGCTTATTTTGACGTAGACGAAATACGCGTATCTGTCAAGATAAGCAATAAAGGTAGTTGGAACTAGAGTTGGAATTAAATGGAAATTACTAATCTTTCTTTACAGGTATTCCACTAAAAAGCTCACACTCTCCAGGATTTATCTTGGACTGATAATTCATCAAAGATTAACTTATGAAGATCACATGTCATGTTTTCAAGCTATATGTAATAATTACATAGAATCTTAATATCCTCTAATAAACAGGAAATCCAAAATATGCTGAAGAATAAATTTCTAATATTTAAACAATTTTTTATACCGGCCTTGCTCTATGCTGTGCCAATATGGTTAAGTTGTTGCACTACTAGGAAAAAGATATTAGAGTGAGCAACCCCTTGCCACTTCATGTACGCATTTTAGGGACTTTACTGTATACTACTACTAGAGCAGATCCGATTTGGTGTTTACCTTTCATACAGTTGACTTTGTCTTCCTCAGTCTCAAACTAAACACGAATGAATAAACTTTGTTTTTCTTTTCCCTCAAAGTATTGCGTAAGAGCCTTTGTTCAAAGCCCATCCGAAAAACCATTTTAGGTTATGGGCCCAATGTCGTTTGTATATACCGGGTAAAATTAAAAAAACAAACAAAAAGGTTTTCGCGCGATGGAGGAGGAACAGTTTGACCGGCATTTCCTTCCGTTGTTCGACGGCTCGAACTATGCCGCATGGAAGTTTAGGATGACGATTCTCCCGGAGGAGCGGGAGCTCTTGGAGTGCATTCTTACGAATGCGGACATGATGGACGAGCTGAAAGATGAGGCGGGCGACACTGCGTAGGTTAAAGTGCAGAAGGCGAAGAACCGGGAAAAATGTGCAAAACAGGATCGCAAGTGCAAGTCGCTGCTTGTGTCGAGAATGCGAGACTCTCAATTGGAGTACATTCACGATCAGAAAACTCCGAAGGATGTTTGTGACGCCCTTTAGCGAGTTTTTGAACGAAGCAGCATCGCGGGCAGGATGCACCTGAAAAGGTAAATGCTAACGCTGCGTTTCGATGGTGGCAACCATCAACAGCATTTCCTCAAATTCGACAGACTTGTCCGGGAATATAAAGCTAACGGCGCCGCGCTGGAGGAGCTCGATGTGGTTTGCCATTTGCTATTAACACTCGGATCGTCATATTCAACCGTTGTGACAGCGCTGGAAACAATGCCCGAGAAGAATTTGTCCATCGAGTTTATGAAAAGTTGGACGAAGAAACTAAGAGAAAAGGTGTAGAGTTGTGTACCCCGAAAACCGAAGCAGCGTTTTCCGGTTCGAAGCAGTTTCCGAAGAAGAAAAAGTTTAAGTGCTTCGGGTGCAAACAGGACGGCCATAAACTGGCAGAGTGCCCGTTAAAGTGCCCGATTCGGAGACAAATCGAAGGCCCACGTCGCCGAACCGAGTGGTGTTTGTTTTGTTAGTGCGAATGAAAACTCGTGCGGCGGAAGGCTGAGAAAATTGCATTGGTACATTGACTCTGGTTGTTCTGACCATTTAGTGAACGATAAATCATTATTCGAAGAATTGACGCCGCTGAAGAATCCTGTCGAAATTGCCACCGCGAAGGATGACGTAAGTATTTTGGCGGAGTACGCGGGTACCGTCAAAGTGATCAGTAATGTGTCCGGCAAATCGATTGAGTGTACGGTTACAAACGTGTTGTTTGTTCAGAATTTGCGGTGCAACCTTTTCTCGGTTATGCGTGTCGACGAAGCTGGAATGACAGTTGTGTATGAAAATGGACAGGTTGGAAATGGATCGTCGCGGTAGCGAGGTCATCGCGTGTGGGTCGCGAGTTGGAAAGCGGTACCAGCTTGATCTGCGCAGCCAGAGAAGCGCGTCGAATTCGATGGACAAGTGGTCGAGTGTCCAAAGGTTTGCAGCTATGGCACAGACGTCTTGGTCACATGAACGTGCGTGGAATCGAAACGTTGATTCGGAACAAGATGGTGACGGGGATGGAATTGTCGCGCATTGACAAAGACAGTGTCGTTTGTGAACCGTACTTGATGGGCAAGCAAACGCGAAATCCGTTGCCTACTCGTACGGAAAAGCGATCGTTGCGAGTGCTCGAACTGGTTCATTCCGACGTGTGCGGTCCGGTTTCGCCGGTTGGTATCGGTGGTGCGAAATACTTTGTGACTTTTGTGGATGATTGGAGCCATTTTTGTATAGTGTTCCCTATCATTGCAAAACATGAAGTGTTCGAATGTTTCCGCAACTATGAAGCAGTTGCCACGGCAATGTTTGGTCAGCGGATTAGTCGCCTACGATGCGACAACGGTGGCGAAGGGGATTGTGGTGGAATGGGCGGTTCCGCATACGCCGGAGCAAAACGGCGTTAGCGATCGGATGAACCGCACATTAGTTGACAAGGCCAGAACGATGCTGGAGGATTCCAGTATTAATAAGTGGTTCTGGGGTCATGCTATCCAGACGGCAGTTGTAAAACTCCATATGAACGATGGGAAGGAAGTAAGCCCGATTTGTCTAAACTTCGAGTATTCGGATGCAGCGTGTTGGTCTACGTTCCGAAGGAAAAACGAGGTAAGCTTGATGCCAAATCAATGAAGGGAATCTTCCTTGGGTACGGTATGGAATCCTAGCCAGCAAAGGATAGTTCATGTTCGTGATGTCGTGTTCTTGGAAACGTCGTCTTCCACCGAGCCCGTTAAAGGTGTATCATCCGAGGACTTCTTTTCAGTCGGACCGGCTGACGAGGGTTCAATCAAGGTCGACCTGGAGAACGAAGATGGCGATGTCGAATCGGAGCAATTGGACGTATCTGATGAAGCCGAGTTCAACAGCTTTAGGGATGTTACTGCTGATGATGAAGTCGGGTCCGAAGTGCAGTCTACTGGTGAAAATTCGGTGGTTGCTGTGAACGAGAAGATGGAATCTCTGATGAAGGATCAGACCTGGGAGTTGACGAAGCTGCCGAGGGGTCGGTCATTCATCGCGTGCAAATGGGTCTTTAAAATAAAGAAGGGTGTTGATGGACATACCGACCGTTATAAAGCCCGTTTAGTGGCGAGAGGGTTCAGCCAGCCGTTCGGATTTGACTACAGTGAAACATATTCCCCAGTTGCCAGATTGGATACGTTGAGTGCAGTGTTGGCAATGGCCAATGAGAAGAAGATGGTTATCCACCAGATGGACGTTCGGACGGCCTTTTTGAATGGTTCGCTCACCGAAGAGATTTTCATTACGCAGCTCGAGGGATTTGGCCGCGGTGGAGATCTTGTATGCCGTTTGAAGAAGTCCCTCTACGTTCTTAAGCAGGCATCCAAGGCATGGAATGACCGATTCGACCAATTCACCGAAGGACGTTTGGGTTTCCAACGAAGCTTAAACGATCAATGTCTATACATACGAAGAACTGGAAACGACATCATTATCATCGTGTTGTACGTCGATGACATCGTGATTGTGGGTTCGACGTTGCAAGCTGTGGAGCGCGTGAAAAGCTGTCTATCTCGAGAATTTGACATGACGGATATTGGCGCAATTACATGTTTCCCAGGGATGAACATCATCTATGACATGGAGCTAGGAGTGATGCGGATTGATCAACAGCATTATCTACAAGATGTCTTACGGCGGTTCAGGATGGAGGATTGTAACCCAAGCAACACACAAGTTCTATAACGGTTGAACATACTTTTATATGACTACATTTGGTTATATAGAAGCCTACTCAACATAAAATCATGAAGATGTGTTACTCGGGAAGCCTTGTTCAACCCCCATAGAGAATCGGTTGAAGTTACCTGTAGGTGTGGAGGAGAAGCGTACTACCCAACCCTACCGCGAATTGACAGGCTGTCTGATGTATGCATCGTTGACAACGCGGCCTGATCTGGCGGCTACCGTAAATTACTTCAGACAGTTTCAGAGCTGCCCAACACACGAGCACTGGACGCATTTAAAGAAGGTTCTACGTTATATTAAGGGATCTTTGAATGTGAGTCTTGTATACCGTTGAGGTGAGGAGGAGGTGTTGAAGGTCTACGCGGATGCCAACTGGGCCAACGATTCGGTTGATAGGCGATCAGTAAGCGGTAGCGTCTTCAAAGTGTTCGGGTCAACTGTAGCGTGGATTACTCGCAAGCAACATACTGTGGCACTCTCTTCAACGGAAGCAGAATTGGTGGCATTGTGCGTTGCCGTTTGTCACGGATCATGGATAGTACGTCTATTACGAGATTTGGGATGCGCGGTTGAAACTCCTGTCACTTATTATGAGGATAATCAATCAACGATTCGCATAACAGAAGATTCCAAGGGATTCAGACAACTGAAGCATGTAGACGTTAAGTTCTATTTTCTGAAGGATTTGGTCAAGCAGAAGCAGATTGCCCTCGAGTAGATCGCAACAGCGGAGCAGCAGGCGGATACACTTACCAAAGGTTTACCTGTTTCGGCGTTCCGGAGAAATCGTTCCGCCATAGGATTGGCAAGTGTATGTGGTTGAGCGGGAATGTTAGAGGGAGCAACCCCTTGCCACTTCATGTGAGCATTTTACGGACTTTACTGTATACTACTACTAAAGAAGATCCGATTTGGTGTTTACCTTTCATACAGTTGACTTTGTCTTCCTCAGTCTCAAACCAAACACGAATGAATAAACTTTGTTTTTCTTTTCCCTCAAAGTATTGCGTACGAGTCTTTGTTCAAAGCCCATCCGAAAAACCATTTTAAAAGACACTTCGAAGGATTCAGAACAAAATTCTGAAAATGATTTTGAAGCTGCCTCTCTGAGGCAGCTATTGAGCGCTATTGAGGTATTCCGAATAACAAATGTTGAGATTTGAAATCAAATGTCCAACAAAATAGTTAATACTGCAGGCAAAAATCTCTTCATAGTTAGATAAGATTTAGTTCAAGTTTTCAGTTTCTACATTACGTATAGAAAACCTGTTTAGAATGTTCTGAACTGCTAATGCAAGAACAATGTGAACACACTTAGACAGTTATCTTAACAAATAAAGTTGATTAGTTACTCATCATAAATTTGTGATCTAAATCTGTATCTTGCATTTCTGATCGTTAACTTATCAATTTAAGTCACGACATAATGCATTTAAATCGTTGATTTAGTAAAAGTAGAAATGTTATATAAAAATTGTGTTGTCTTTGTACCTACAGTTGTAGTAGTTTACCTTTAGTTGCGATATCATTAAGATTTGTGTCTATAAATCAAAATAGCGCATTTTGCATTGTGAACCCTTTGTAACTCTTGGGCCATGTATCCTAAATGAAGTTAAATAAGAATAAATAACTAGTCTTCCATGTAGGTAGCCTTAATCAAGTCTTTTAGAAACATAAGTGAAATTGGTTAGTCGAATTTTTGAAGCATGTACTTTAAAATTGAATTCCCGGCAATGACAATTTGCGCTGACCATCCGGATTATTTTTGCAAAGACAAATTTAAAACGCAAATCGAATTAGCTTGAAACACCAAACTAGTTTTCTACTTTCTGACAAAACACATTAGTCGCGCTTGTTTTGCAGAGCGCTCACAACTACTTATAAATCAAAACGCATGCTTCCAGCCGTGCTGAGACCGAGCCGTCAAAAATATCGTTGCTAAGAAATATTTTTTATCAGCCCGGTCGAACACCGGTAAGACCACGGTTACGGCCCGGTAGGTTAATGTGAACGGTCGCATACAGCACTCAAACAATAAATTCGAAGCATAACTCGGCCGTGACCCGACCGGGGCTCGGCCCGGTCTAATGTGAATAGCCCTTTAAAGTGAAAAATTAAAATTAAAAAAATAGGAGGTGTTTTGTGGGACGGATATACTGAAATGATTTATTTTGATCACACCATTAAAGAACATTTCGAGTGGAGGGTATCAGTTTATGGCATCATGTACCGTGAATGCAATCACTTCCTTCAAACCGTTTCAAATGGGTTATGTGGAATCTGATAAAAAAAAGGGATCTGTCTTCGGAGCGATCTTGTGAGGAACAGGGAGGTGTTTGTGGGAGAATAGATTCCGGGGTGGGGTTCGGGGGGGGAGGAAAATTATGTTTTCGATTCGTTCAAACCGTTTCCACACACTGTGGGGAGAAGTAGAAACAAAAATGTGTTTTGTGCCCGACGCGGCTGTTCTCTTATTTTGGGGGGAACACAGGAGGGTTGTTTTTGATGTAGTAATATGCCTGCGGTGGGGGGGGGATTATTGAAATTCGTTCATGATAAACCTCAAAATAAAAGGGAACGTAATTCTGATCCATCCAGCTTGGAGCTTTTTTGGCGTTTCTTCCAATCTGAAGTGAAGAAGACATAATATTATTATTATTATCACCGATCATTATTTTTAATTTACATTTAGTAGTAACTTTAACTGCCTTAAGGTCTGCGTTAGTAAATGCGGTTGAGATTTGATAACACACTTAGATACATTCGCTAAAGTCGCAAGTTTTAAACGAAATATAAACCAGTTCAGAAAGTTTTTGACAGATTAATTTGTTGGTTTAGAAATTAAGATCAAAGCAGCAAGCGCTGGATGACGTGGTGGGTTAGAATTTCGTTTTCGTTTTTGTTTGGTAGTGTAAGCTAAACAAAAGGAAGAATCTTGTCAATCATACTTAGTACATTGTACAATTTGAAGTTGTGACCGAAAGCAAGAGGTCTACCAAAAGCGTGGATCGAGTGCGCCAACATATAGATAATGATTATGCCTTTTGCTCGGTGCAGCTCAGTACGACAATATTAACTGTTGCCAAACGATTGATCAGATGCTTTCCTGTGACGGCCAAGGTTTACTGAGATTATGAGGTATACGGAGCATGCAGACACGCAAAATGAAATATACTGAACATTTGAGTTACACTTAATTAAATTTAAGTTAACGCGTTATAGTATCTTATTAGGTAGAAATCAAAGTGCTCTGTTAGTTCATTTTAACTCAACGGTTGAGTAATGCATGCATTACCTACAGGTTGGTAAAAAGAAACTTACAACTCAATTCACCATAAAGTTTGTTTTGAGATAAAACAACTCCGCGGTGGGTGAAAAAATTGTTCGAAAGCACTTGCTTCCATGACGACGCCATTTGTTTTTGGCTTCGGCCGATGAAGTCTTGTTTATCAGATTCGTGTTCGCCGGCCAATACGAAGCGACGAAGTGTAACGGTGCATCGGTGTGTTGTGTGCCCTACGCCTGCTGGACGCAGGATATCGGTTGTCGACGGTGGCAAGGGTGCACCCGGCCGGGAAATGTGAGTACTTCAAAAGAAATCCGAATCTGCTTTTCTAAACAAACATTTCCATCGATGATTTCGCGCGAAAATAAGTTCAATCTCAACATAATCTACCAAATCATAGAGAAATCATTCCTCTATTTGATTGTAGTGTTAGTTTTTGGAACTGAGCGTATATTCGCGAGAATTCAGTGAATGTAGTGTTTGTTTACATAAGCAAATTCAACCTTGCTGCGAAGTTTTGGGTGAAGCAGGCAATCACCGGCAGGAACGTGTTACGATTGATGAATTGTCTTCTTTTTTTTACTTTCATTTATTTATTTATTTATTTCGTCAAGCAATGTAGACTACATACAATGGTTAAAATGTTCTACTTACATACTATACATTATTTCTGTTGTCTTTTAGACGAGATTTTACTTGTTCATTACACATAGTGATGCCGATGATTTCGCAATGTAAGTTATACTGGCGCATCATTCGATTAATGGGGCCATTTTTTTGCATAATTTGTTCTGTATGACTTTTCTAAGAATAATTTCCGTGTTCTAAGATGCCGACTGGGACTATAAAAGTTCAATTGCGAGAGTAGTTCTTCTGATTTTATGCGTTGTGAAATAATGTCATTGACGTAGAAAAGCATTGCAAATTCGGGGCGTTCCTTAAGTGTCTGTAAATTGATAAGCATGCAGCGTGCTTCATAAGATGGCAGTGGAAATACAGTCCAATTCAATTTCCTTAGGGCATATAAAAGAAATTGCTTTTGGACGGATTCTATGCGTTCGTCGTGTATGGCACAGTACGGGTTCCATACTAGGTTGCAGTATTCCAGAATTGGCCTTACATATGTAATGTATAATATTTTAATAGTGTATGGATCTTGAAAATTGTGGCTGAACCTCTTAATGAAGCCCAGCATGCTATTTGCTTTACTTACAATAGTGTTGTAATGTTCTACAAAAGTGAGTTTAGAGTCTAGGATAATGCCTAAGTCCCTTACTATTTAGCATGTTTCTACTTTTTGGTTTCCTAAAAATATTTCCGTACGAGGTGTTTCGATTTTTCTTCTAAATGCTATTGAGTTACATTTTTTCACATTAAGTTGAAGTAAGCTTTTGCTAAACCATGTGTTGAATAAGTTAATTTCGTTCTGGAATTCTTCTGCCTCACTAGAATTATTTATTTCCATGAAGAGCTTCATGTCATTTGCATATATGAGTATTTGGATATTTTTTTTAAGTATGTAGGAAATGGCATTTCTGTAAAAAATAAAATGGGGGGGGATTTAAAGTTGGGGGGGCGCCCCGGGGGGGGGGGAAAGGTTTGGAAGGTTATTTCGATAGGAAGATCGGTCGGGTTACGTTAGCTGTGTTAGGTCACATTCCAAGTCCCGTTTCACTTTTTTGTTTTTTGTAGTGTTATGAGGGTTGTGGGTGGTTGAAGGGTTTACTGGGGGTGGTGGAGGGAGTTTCTAGGTGTTGTCCGTTTGCGTTGCAATCTGAGTATTAAAAATAGTAATAAAATTAAGAGGGGTGGGAGCGGTGGTGGAAAAACGTGCTGTTTTTTTGGTTTTATTTTTTTTTTTCTTGTTATTATGTTTTGGGTTAAGGGGGGTTAAAAGGTTTGGGGTGGAGGATGGTGGGTGCGGAGTGGTTGTGTTTTGTGTTGAAGTGGGGATTTAAAAGGTTTGAATGGGGGATTTGAGCTGTTGGAAGGGTGGGGGGTGGGGAGGGGGGGGGAAGTTTTTGGAAATGTTGTTAAAGTGGTGTGTACTTCTCTGGGCGTGATGCGTTTTAGTCCTTGCTTTTTGGTGGTTTTGTGATTTTGGGTGTGGTGTTTTTATATTGTGTTTTTAAATTTTTATTTATTTATTTATTTATTGATATAATTCCAACTGACTTAACATCTTATTGGAATGTAATAGGGGAAAAGCCATGTGGCGTAAAAACCTCCTATTTCTAAAACGTACACTACAGAAATCAACATGAATAGAAGGAATACAAAGCAAGCAAAACAACATTAATTCTAGTACACACACAAAACTGGTCAGTAATACTTAAATAAGCTATCGTGATGGAATCAGTCGTCTAGTATCTTCGCCATTAATGCCAGTACGTAGTAAATGCCACCATTTCTGAACTAGCGGCTCTCCATCCAACTACGCTGAATCCGGTGACGGAAGGTCTCAGCGGAACAGTTGAAGTCAAACAGAGCGTAGAGTTCATTGAAGCGCGATGACATGAATCGAATTGGATCGTGTTGGCCGTAGTTTGCAGCACGAGCTCCGAGCTGTAGAAAATTTCTTGTTCTCAGAACTCGTTCGGGAGCGTAGATAAAGAGTTCGGCCAGAATTTCGGGAGAGTCGGTTTCACCTAGTAGCACTTTTGCTGTGAAAACTGCTTGCATGACTGTACGCCTATGCTCCAATGTTTCAATTCCCAAGAGTGAGCAACGATCCTGGTATGCTGGAAGGTTGACCGGATCATTCCACGGCAGATGACGGAGAGCATAACGAACAAATTTCCTTTGGACTGCTTCAATCCTCGCAATCCAGATTCCTTGATACGGGCACCACACAACGGCTCCAAATTCCAGAATAGAACGCACGAGAGAGCAGTACAATGCTTTCAGACAGGTGGGATCACGAAACTCGTCGGAGATCTTAAACATGAAACCGAGCTGTCTGTTGGCTTTGGTAATCATATCCGTGTAGTGTTGTCTAAATGTCAAACCGGAGTCAAGGGTGATTCCAAGGTCACGAACAGTATCAACTTTCTGCAGAGGTTGATTATTTATCATGTAATCAAATGCAATTGGGTTCAGTTTTCGATGGAATGTGATAATGAAGCATTTGTTAACACTCAGAGTGAGGAAATTCCTGGAACACCACTCTTCAAAGCTACTGATCAAGTGCTGTAGTCGTAAACAATCAGTGAAGCATCGCACAACCACATAAATTTTCACATCGTCTGCATAGAACGACCTGCAGTTAGGTGGAAGTATCAGTCCAACCTCGTTGATGAAAATTGAGAACAGCAGTGGTCCCAAGTTGCTGCCTTGAGGTACGCCCGACATATTAGTAAAGTAGCTCGATTGAGCTGAGCCGATCTTCACACAGAGTATCACGGACAGATTTAAGTAACCAACGAACTAAGTTACTTGACACACCAAGTTTGTCTAACTTTGCCAAAAGTATAGTATGGTCGACCCGGTCAAAAGCAGCCTTGAGATCCGTGTAAACAACGTCGACTTGAGATCCAGCTTCCATATTTCGGAGACACGAGGAAACAAAAGGTGCAAGGTTTGTTGAAATCGATCTTCTGGGGTGAAATCCATGTTGTTCAGGAGAGATGTAGTGTCTGCAGCTAGCAAACAACAAGTCGTTGACGATGATCTCGAATACTTTTGAGCAGGCACAGAGCGATGTGATTCCTCGATAATTTTCGGCATTTTGTTTATCTCCTTTCTTGAAAATTGGGAACATGAACGAAGATTTCCAACGTGTTGGATATTTTCCCTGGCGTAAGGAGATATTGAAAATCTTCAAAAGAGGAATCGTAAACACTGCAGTGCAATTCTTTAGTACACATGAAGGAATTCCGTCTGGTCCAGCCACGTTTGAGAGTTTCAGCTTCCGGATTGCTGATTCAACGAGGTCCAATGTAATCGCAGGAATATTGAAGTCGAACGCGTCTCTGGGAGTATCTCTGAGTGCTTCGCTAACTTGCTCCAATGCTGGCATGGTGTTATTGAATACACTTTTGAAGTGCTCAGAAAGTAGATCACATTTGTCCACTGGTGTGCTGGCGATTCTGTCGCCGAGATGAATTTCAACCGGTAGCCCATTAACATTCCTTTTTGTGTTCACAAATGACCAGAACAACTTTGGGTTGCGCCGAAGGTTAGATTGGATTCGTTTTGAATAATTCTTGTAAAGAAGACGATTGTACATTCGGTAATGGGTACTAGCTGTCGAGAAAATTCGCTTGGTGAATTGAATGCAAAGAAGTCGCTATCACGGTCTTCTTCGGAGAATGTAGTGTATAATTCTTGGAAGAAATCTGCAAAAAGCTTGCAGATTTCAGAAGGATTATCACCTACATTTCCGTCAAAATGCATTCGTGGGGGAAAATGGCTATTTTTTATTTTCGTTATTACATAATTGAAGAAATTCTTAGGGCATGATTTGACTTCAGTTTCGACTTTACGATTATATTCTTCATGTGCAGAATTAATGGCCGTGTTAAATTGGTTGCATATGTCATAATAATTTTGCAAATTTGTGCTAGAGTTTTGCTTTTTATATAATTTGTGTGCTTTTTGTTTTTTGTTCTTTAAATGTTTCAAATGTGGATTGAACCACACTGGTAATTTATTGTTTTGGGTTCGCCTTCTTCTTTTCATCGGTACAGTTTCTGAAATAAGGTACTGAATAATTGAATGAAATTTCCCTACTTCAGTGTTGACACTTCCTTCAATACTTATTATGTTCTGCCAATTTATTGTACATAGTCTACGTTTTGCTTCTTCGTAATTTGCTTTATGATATTCCAGCACTTCCTCGAATTCCCAGTCGCTGGGGAAGGGAGTATTATGTACGAAGATTGAATATTCAATTGCTGTGTGCAATATTTCATTTTTCCATAAAGGTGACAATGAAGTACCCACACAAAAGTCTTCAGTGTAGTTCGTAAATAAAAAGTCTAAAAAAGCCTTTTGCTGATTCTTTATATGATTAATTTGGTATAAGCCAAAATGTTAAATTTGGTCGAATAGAAATTGTAAAGTTTCGTCTTCGCCTACGACTGGGAGTAGAAAGTCACCATAAATATGCAGTTTTACTTCCGGTTTCATATTTGACGTGATAATTTCGACATTTTGAAAAAATAATTCGAAAGATTGTTTATTGGCATGTTCGGGTGGGAAATACACAGATGCTAAAATGAGTGTTTCATCAGCAATGAGTGTTTAACCCAGACATGCTCAAATTATTTGTGCTTGATAGTGCTTGATTGAAATAACAAATACTAATTTGTTTAATAATATTTTTTTTTTTTTTTGTTTTTTTGGTCGAAATAGCAAAAATTTTTACCCATTGTTTGCTTTTTTTGGGCTGGCTCCTTTAAATTTTTTTACCACCTAGTAAGTTAATTTCACCCACCGCTGGCTTTTTTCGGATTACATAAATTTATCTACTTGATAGTTTACCCCCGTTTACCTAAAATTAGGTAAACCGAAGTTTACCTAAATTTAACTTATTGAACGATAGTTCACGGTTGCGTCAAAAGCATCTTATTTTAACTAGTTTTCCAGTTCCGTAGATTTCTTCCTGACTGATGAAAAAAATCAGTGGGGTTGTGTATATCACACGACCGGTTGACGTAGACTACGATATCGTTCGTTTGGTGTATTATTCTGTTCAACATGTTAGATAAGTTATATTGGTTTCGTAGTAGAACATTGCAACGCTGATGCTGTCCTAATGGGTCGTTGGAACCGCATAATTAAGTTATTAAGTATGTTTGTTAGTAAACTCAATGATTAGCTCCTTAGAAATTATTTTGTGAAAAAGGTTTTTTGAAACATCATTTCATCAACCTCTACATTAGAGCATAAATCTAAAAAATAAATCAATCAAGAAACGATCAAAATATTAGCGTCCGGTGTTTCAATTTTTCGTGACGGCAGCCAATTGTAAATTGTACACAATGCTCAAGGTATGCGGAAAAAGAAAAATTGTTTTAGCCATCGCTCTCTGTCAATTGGTAAGAACTTAGAAAGTAGTGTTAGGTTAATTCAAATCAAACAATCTCTCTCAAAATTAAATTGGTCGTCCTGAAAAGGACGGACTTAGAATGGTCCGCATTTGAATTCAAACCTTCTCGGTCTTTTGAAGAACCAGATTATTTCAGCGTTGCGCCTTACCAAAAGATGGCTAGCAAATATCACACACACAATCACCTTTTTTCGCTCCTCGTGGTTGCACCCACCGGCTGACTACAAAGCATCACTGGCCGAAGCAACCGGCTGCCTAGCACAGCATAATTCATGGCTGCCTAGCAACGGTTGCCTAGTCAACGGCTTGCTAGGAACAGCCTGCCGCGCAATCAGCTACCTGACCAATTGGTTGATCGCCAGTGCACCTTCTATGACACTTGCCACCACCACCAGGCAAATTCAAATTGGCGCCTTGCCGCTCCGCTCTGCCAAATGGAACTAGTGCACCCACCAGGGTACATGGCATCGCCAGGCGCCAGCTGCCAATCCATACTGGCTCGATGCTCCGCACATCTCTGGTACTGCAACACGAATGAGAAAATTTATTTATTTTTACTACTAAAATGTGTCTTTATTTGTCTTTTGTTTTATTTTTAACTTTTATTTTTTTTCAGTTTAATTGTTTGCCAGAGGGGCTCTTCATCTTTGTTTTGTGGTGTGATTCGTTAATTTATTATTTACTATAGAGAACGAAGGATCTTTCCCAAGTTTCTGGATGGGTATGACTTTAGCTGACTTCCAATATGAGGGGAAATAGCTAAGTCGTAGGCATTTATTGAATATTTATCAATGCTAGATGTTCGTAAAATTGGGAACTCAAGTGCTTGAGTTCCAAATTCAGAATTTTGGCGAAACCTGGGGCCTTCATGTTCTTCGACATTTTGATATACCGAAGAGCAGCGGAATACAATAAAAATACTAATCAGGCAAGGTCAGTCCTACAAGGAAATACAAAAAACAGTTGGATGTTCCGCGAAAATGATAAGAAATGCATTAAAATGGGAAGCAAAGGTTGAAACTCGAGGCCGGAAGCGTTGTACTTCCAACAGAATGGACAGAGAGATTGTAAAATTGGCACGGATTGATCCATATACGACGTCCAGAAAGGTTAAAGATGATCTGAACCTGAGCGTGAGCACTTTTACTGTTCGACGACGATTGATGGAAGCGAAATTGTATGCCCGTAGCCCTCGGAAGGTACCGCTGTTGACAAAACGTCATGTTGCAAATCGCATGAAGTTTGCTAAACTCCATGTCGATTGGCCCAGAGAAAAATGGCGAAATGTTTTGTGGACTGATGAGTCTAAAATAGTGCTATTTGGGACAAAGGGTCGTCGTCAATATGTTAGACGTCCTCCTAACACGGAATACCAACCGCAGTATACGGTGAAGACTGTAAAACATGGTGGAGCAAAAATTATGGTGTGGGGATGCTTTTCCTATTATGGTGTTGGACCGGTATACCGTATATCTGGCATCATGGATCAACATGGATATATCAAAATACTTGATGAAGTTATGCTGCCTTATTCTGAGGAGGAAATGCCGCTGAAATGGGTATTCCAGCAGGATAACGACCCAAAACACACCAGTAAACGAGCTAAGGCATGGTTTCAAACAAAGAAGATTGAGGTTATGCAGTGGCCAGCCCAATCTCCTGATCTCAATCCTATTGAAAACCTATGGGGAGATGTCCAAGCCGAAAAATGTGGAAGAGCTGTGGTCGGTAGTTCGCGATTCCTGGGCCGCAATACCTGTCTCTCGATGTCAAGCACTCGTGGACGCAATGCAGAAACGTTGCTTGGCTGTTGTTAAAAACAGTTGTTATGCAACAAAGTACTAAAGTATATTCGAAAGCTAAAACAAGTTGACAACCGATTATCGCTATACTTATGATTTCCTAGTGGTTAACTTATAACACTGCTTTTTTTTTGAACACTGACTTTTTTTAATAAACAAAAATTCTGAGAAAAAATAAATAAATTTCTTGAAATGAAACCCACTGTCAGTTTATTTAAGGTCCTTGTAAATGTTGACTGTGAAACATATTTCGGAATATTTCATCAATTTGGAATTATTCCACTTTTTATTTGTTTAACCAAACGCTGCTATTATTTTGAACACAACTGTAGGTCGACAGTTCGTCAGCTGTGATCAGTGCGTTAGATTTTCATAAAATATCCATGAGAAGTGAAAATGATTTTGTCCCAGTGTATTGTGGTGGTTAACTTTTTGGGTTTTTTTGGTTACCGCTGTTTCTTCTCTGCTAACTGTTTTTTTTTTGTAGGAATAAAAAAGGGGGTCGGGGGGGGGGGGAAGATGTTGTGCCGGTGGTTTTGTTGTACACTAGTCGGCAAAATCGGAACTTTTTTCGCTCCCGTCGGCATTTCTGGTTGGATTTTATAGATTTTGCTACGCTGAATCCAAATATGGGCTCAGAAATGCTGTAACACGTCCAGTTTTTGAGAAAAATGTGATTTAAACTCACAAAAACACGTACTTCCGTAGTAATATGATCTACCTAAGCAACAACCAGAATATTGGCTCTGCCCTTTGAAAGTTGGACTTGGATTTTATGGAATGGACCTCCCTGAATCCATTCGTGAACACAGATTTTTTGCAACACGTAAGATTGATGAAATAAACCGGGTTTTCATTCACAAAATTACGAATTTTCATGAAAATCAAGATTTCCTATTTTGAAAACATGAATTTTCGCTCCGCCCTTTGAATGTTGGGTTTGGATTTTATGAAATAAACCTCCCTGAATCCATTCGTTATCACAGATTTTTCGTAACACGTAAGATTAATGAAATAAACCGGGATTTCATTCACAAAATTATCGAATTTTCGGATAAAAATCAAGATTTTCTATTTTGAAAACATGAATTTCAGCTCCACCCTTTGAATGTTGGGCTTGGATTTTATGAAATGGACCTCCCTGAATTCATTCGTGAACACGGATTTTTCGTAACACGTAAGGTTGATGTAAAAACCGGGTTTACATTCACAAAATTACGAGTTTTCATGAAAATCAAGACCCGTCCATTAATTACGTCGCTCAAAAATACAGATTTTTAACCCCCTCCTTTCTTTATCACATTTTTTGTATGGATTTTTGAAAAAATTTTTGTATGCATCGTCACTTTTTAAACCCCCCCCCCCCCACCTCCCTCTCAAAGCATAACGTAATTTATGAACGATCCCTTTAGCTGTGCCTCTTTGAGTATATTGAGTATATTGATGTTGCTTCTTACAGCAGTTTGGGAACTGAAGACCTTCAAAGTTCATTCATTAATTCAAAAGTCAGCTGCACAGAGCCCTTCAGAAACGCCTCATTAAATACTCTATTCAGCAGTGCCGTATTTTTAAGTTAGGATAGGAGTGAGCAAGACAGCATTAAAACACGCAAACACTCAAAAAACAAAAGAATAGACAGAGACAAAAGACTCTGTGTTAGTCACTATTGCTCGAGAGAATAAGGAAGAGATATGTTAAAAAAGAAAGCAAGAATTCTCAAGCACGTAGCTAAATGCGGCATTTTATAGAGCTTTTTGACATTCTCATCTGGACTTCTTCCCAGAGAATATGGGAGCCGTCTCAGATGAACATGGAGAACGATTTCATCAAGATATCGCACAGACTGAAAAGAACTTTGCTGGCAAATGGAGCCCAGCGATGCTAGCGGACTACTGCTGGATGCTACAGAGGCAAACACCTTTGGAGAACTATAAAAGGAAAAAGAAAACAAAGTGAATTTAAGTGTAAAAATAAAATGACTGACTGACTGACTGACTGACTGAACTGACTGACTGACTGACTGACTGACTGACTGACTGACTGACTGACTGACTGACTGACTGACTGACTGACTGACTGACTGACTGACTGACTGACTGACTGACTGATAGGAAATCTTGATTTTCATGAAAATTCGCAATTTTGTGAATAAAAACTCATTTTTTTCAACACGAATGGATTCAGAGAGGTTCATTTCATAAAATCCAAACCCAACATTCAAAGGGCGGAACGAAAATTCATGTTTTCAAAATAGGAAATCTTGATTTTCATGAAAATTCGTAATTTTGTGAATGAAAACCCGGTTTATTTCATCAATCTTACGTGTTACGAAAAATCTGTGTTCACGAATGGATTCAGGGAGGTCCATTTCATAAAATCCAAACCCAACATTCAAAGGGCGGAGCGAAAATTCATGTTTTCAAAATAGGAAATCTTGATTTTCATGAAAATTCGTAATTTTGTGAATGAAAACCCGGTTTATTTCATCAATCTTACGTGTTACGAAAAATCTGTGTTCACGAATGGATTCAGGGAGGTCCATTTCATAAAATCCAAGCCCAGCATTCAAAGGGCGGAGCTGAAATTCATGTTTTCAAAATAGAAAATCTTGATTTTTATGAAAATTCGTAATTTTGTGAATGAAATCCCGGTTTATTTCATTAATCTTACGTGTTACGAAAAATCTGTGTTCACGAATGGATTCAGGGAGGTCCATTCCATAAAATCCAAGTCCAACTTGCAAAGGGCAGAGCCAATATTCTGGTTGTTGATGAGGTAGATCATATTACTACGGAAATACGTGTTTTTGTGAATTTTAATCACATTTTTCTCAAAAACTGGACGTGTTACAGCATTTCTGAGCCCATATTTGAATTCAGCGTGGCGAAATCTATAAAATTCAACACATATACTTGAAGGGAGTGAAACACTGCCGACTAGTGTTATCATGAATTAGGAAAATATTGTGTGATATTATTATGGGTGGGGTGATGGGAGTGATGATGGATGTTATTTGAGAAAATAGGAGAATAATAAGGAGAAAAAGAGGAAAAGAGAAGAATAGGAGAGGGGAAGAAAGGAGGGAATCCAATAGAAGGGATTGGATGTGGGATGAATTACAAGAAATTAATGCCAAGAACCGGATAAATGAATAAAAGACGAAGTCATCGGAGTGGACGAAATCATGATTGAGGAAATAGGAGCAAGATGGAGAAAGCAGACCAAAATCAAGTGGAAAATCCCGAAAATAGGGTAGGATCCTTGCTCGTTAACGGGCAGTTTCGTGAGGACTGATGATGTTCTGACCAAGATTGTGGGAGCTGACAAAGTGTCGACCTATCTCAGCAGCCTTCGCAGCGGGAGTAATCAAACGATCCTTAGAGTCATTGTTGTCTAGTGGGATCAACGGCGGAATGGGCCAAGGCTTGGTTTTTAATTTTTTTGTTAATTTCCAGAACGGCTTTGCACAATCTGGGAGGGCGCGGATTTTGTTGGCAAAATTATTGTTTCCGAGATCCACCATTCTGGCCTTGATAATTTTATTCAAACGATTGCACTCTGATTTTAAGGCAGGCAGATTAGTGCGTTGATACTGTCTGCGAGGGGTGTTGCGTAGACGGATCAAGTTTCAACTCAACGGATCAAGAGACTATCAATAGTTAAGGAGTTGCTCACCTGTGTTACTTCTGGAATGTGGTGCTCCCGGGCCTGGGAGATCGCCTGCTCGATCGACTGCAGTTGCTAGGGTAGGGAACGGCTTAATCAGGGGTCACTATTTTAATCAGTTGTTAGGAAATAGGTCTATAACTCCTACATTTTCCAAATTATTTCATTTTTAATGATACGATCATAAGCTTTATCTATTGGGCCAATGATTCGATGTATGAATCATGATTGATTACCAATTTATTACTGTCATTTTGAAGATTTAAAATACATCATCTAGAAACCATCAGTTTCTGACCTGCTGAAGAAGTTCGCTCAAATATTGCCTTTGTGTATTTTGCATTTGCATCGCGTGTACCGGAGAGCATGTCTTCATCAGCTCTCTCCCACAACTAGGCTTGTTGCCAGAATGTGATGTTGAACATTGAGTTAAATTTATTACATATTTAGATAATCTGAAATCGCTATTTATTTCATGTTTCTTCCAGTCATTGGAGGTTGATCTATGCTTATGATTATATTGTCCATCATCTGGCACTATCATTTGCAATAAAAAATATGTTTCGGAGCTGTCCAATAGTACCCAACGATAAATAATGCTTCGCTGTTGAGCGGCAGCTATGGCATCACTGTTGCTTTTGAGAGAGCCCATGTTTCCTCTCTTCTTTGTTAACCATGGATATAGCGCACCGGTAATGTAACGTGAAGCCTGCTGTCTCTTGCATTTGTTTGTTTTTAAACGAAGCATCCCGTTTGTCGTCACAGTCGCTTTGGCTAACATTTGCGTGAGAGTAAATGAAATAAGAAATACACATTGCCAATCTAAAGATCAATGACAAACTAAAAGTTTGGTCGTGTACGTCTGTCTCATAACCTGCTAGGAGACGAGTTTGTGGTCGTAGCAATCGACATGTTTTGGTTGATTGTTTTCGAGAGCGGATGGGTAAAACGAAGGAGCGGGTTGAGGAAATTGACGTTTGCAGCAAATCGTCAACTGGCCTATTTCATTTCGCCTTCGCACACATGCACAGAATCGCACTCATACAATATTGTTAGTTTATGTACAGATTGAGGAGCTGAAGAAAACATTTTTTTAATCGGAAAGCAATCCGCATGCGTTTAAGAAGTCCCTGCAATTGGGAACTTTATTCCATGGCTATGAAATTTTCTGAGCCTAATGCTCGTTGCTGAAGGTATGTTCCGATAGACCAGACGTAAGCAGAGGGATTAATGTCTAAATATTGGCAGTTCTAATTATAGATTACATACAGCTTCATCAAATGTCTCAGGGGCTGACTAAACTGCTTAAAACCCGTCCCGTACCCTAAAGGGAACGTCCATTAATTACGTCACGCTAAAATTGACTTTTGTAAGCAAGCCCCCCCCCCCCCCCCCCATGTCACGTTTTTTGTATGGACCTTCAAATTTTTTTGTATGGATCGTCACGTTTTCTCGAAACCCCCTCCCCCCTACTGCGTGACATAATTAATGGACCTTCCCTGTTCAACGGAATATCCTCACAAAAATCTTTTAACTGAGTTAAGTTATTGCTTTTTAATTACGTTATAATTGCTTATTCTTTGAAGTATGTGCGTGTTTCGTCTACTATTTGCAGGTCTTCCCAGTTCCTAGTAACAGTGGTTCCCAGTTCACACGTGATTGGAAACGTAAGTTTCCCAGAAAAATTATGGAAAAACTGTCAAATACGCCCACGCAAACGCAACGTATCTATTATGGGCAGGCCTTCAAAATGAGGTATATTCTCGGATATTAAAAGCAACTGTTTGGCAAAGGTAATGGTTTTGTTCAAAATGGATTTGAAATTCATGAATGATTATCTGACTTTTACTTTCTTGATCAGCAACTGGTGTATTGAACTTGTGTAGATTTGTTAATTTCGAATGGGCGTAGCTTAAATGATCTACAAATGTTTCATATAATGTTTTAGGGAGTTCTGTCGACGAAAAAATAAGGTTGAAAAAATTAATTTAAATGCGCAGATAGATCAAGCTAGAACCACTTATAGCAAAATATAAAATTTAAATGAAGATACATAAAAACACTAGCAGCTTTTGATAGAAAAAAATAAATAGAGATCTATTGACATTAATTCACCGTTCTCTCTATTTTACACGAATT